>MKYO02006454.1:26702-66317 GCA_002013955.2 Citrus medica | reverse complement strand
TCAAATCAAGTCGTCGTCGTCATTACTTCAGCCATTTTCTCTTCTCTGTGTTCATTATCATCATCAGTTGCTGTGTTCCTCTTCTCTGCACTGCTGCGACCACCATTCCTTCTCAATCGTTCAACTGTTGCAAAATCGCCTGGATTAGCTTCCACCTCTGAGCCCGCCTATGCTTCTTGTTTGTCATATTCCATGGTGGGGGTTGTCTTTGATGGCATTGCATGGTGGATTTGGGTGGGCCACGGTCTTTGATGCCATTACAATTCAAAATTAATTGTAATGTTCGTGCATCCACTTCCTATATTAGGTTATTAATTTATTGAATTTAGTTGGTAGTATTTGCAGCGCCTTCATATTAAGATCTATCTTGTGTACCTGCCTGAATTTCAGGGAAAAAAGGTTAATCGGTTTTAATTTGTGATTGAATTGTAGTTTCTAATTTTTTTTTTCATTTTTTAATCATAATTCAAAAGACAATCCGGGTTTCAAACCCGGAATCCGGAACCCTTAATTTTTCCGGGTTGAACCCAGACCGGACCCGCATATAAAAATCCGGGTTTTATGCGGGTCCGATAAAAAGAAAATTACATTCGGATCCGGAACCGGGAAGGCCGAACCAGAAACCGGACCTGGATTTTGTCATCCCTATTTGTCTCCCATCAACACGCAGTACTAAAGTTGAAAAGAATATTAATATATAAATTACTTCTTCTTCTTCAATAAAGCTTTAGTTCTGGTAATTCATTAAGATTTCTTTGGTAAATGAATACGTGCGGCCTGCAGATAAATTAAAATAACAAACAATAGTTGCTTCTCAAGTCTCATCGTGATGTTTAAAGAAACTTATTTTATCTTAATTGTTCTTTTTATATTTATATTTACATTTTGTTTTAATATATATGTATCAATCATAACATTAAATCTAATAATTGTAATTACATCAATTATATGAGTTCAGCTACCTTAAAACAATTCTCAGTAGAGTAGTCCAAAATCGTTGGATGTCTGTACCTAAATCTGAAACAATTGTAACACTTCCGAAGTAGCAGCTGCCTAATTATATTTATAAAGTGGAATCAATGTCCTTTTTTTTTTTTTTTATTTCGGGTTTGGAAAGTGTTTGGTTTCAATCGTCAATGTGACAACGTCAGTTTGCTTTTAGTTAGTTGCTATTTGTGGCTTTAGTACAGAGAAGACTTGAAAAGCACTTTTCTATTTCTGGGGCTAAACCGATGATAGATACCGTGTACTTATTGTGGGACCATATTTCTAGATTTGTTTATTTTTGTCTTTTTACTTTAATATTTATGATTTTCCATTTACTTTAATATTTATGATGTTCCAAGAAAGAAGTGTTTGTTTAATTAGTTATGAATTATGATATGAAGAACGGTGTATTAAATAAAATGTTGAGTCAAATTTATTCTGTTTTTCATTTTTATTCAGTACCCTCCACTCACTAATAGTCATTAAAATTTAATATAAATATTGAGAATTGGCTTATGGCAGGAGCAATGAACAGATTATTAATAGCCAAATGTAGACCCATTTTATTTATCGGTATTCAGATTGACCGTTTTATATACATATATACCAATTCAGCTTTATAAATTAAGATTTTACATTTATAAATTTAAAATAAGAAAATAACATACGCTACCTACCTGATGTTCACAGTTTCGCAAATAAACACAATCACACGATGAGAAAAAGTTTTCAAAATGGAGCCCACATGCATGTGGTAGTAAGATGTTTCTGTCCAAAAATTATGGGAAATATTGAAGATGAGAAGAGGTGGAGTCGCTGTCTTATCTACAAACGTCTCCTGGCCATTCTCTTCCCCAGTTCAAGTTCTTTGTGGAAAATAATTCTTACGTACCAAAAAAAAAAAAAGAGAAAAAAAAATCAAATATAGCGTTAGGGCTTCAAGGGATTATCCATGGAGTGATCTTTAGATCAAAAACCAGCGCTGCCCCTTTGTTTGATTGCTCCTGAAGAAGAGGTTTGACGATATTTTCTTTCTTTTTCATTTTTAGTCCTTTTTTTTTAATTTCTTTCTGTACTTATCAAATGTTTTGCCTACGGCTGGAACGTTTGATAAGTACAGAAAGAAATTTTTATTACCATTTAATGTGGTAATGGCAGACCTATTAATCCATGAAATGGAAAAATCTTGTGGATTTGTTCCTGATCTAGTGGCTTATTGGGAAATATCTGAATTTGTTTTGTTACATTAATATTAGCTTTTGGAGAAGTACTCAATACTTGTATGGGTTCTTATAATTTCTCCTTCGGTCATTAATTAAGATCCAATCATATAGATAGTAAAAGAAACACACTAACTTAGAAGAATAAAGGCGCTAATATCCCAATTTATCAAAATGTGATTATTGAAAAGTTTATTTTGAGTAGATTTAACTTAGAAGCTTTGGTAGACTTTGGGCAATTACATGTATACATCTATTTATTGAAACCTTAATTACCTGTGGATTAAGGGAAAAATGAATATACATTGCATTTGAAAATAACCTTTTCTTCTCTCATGATTTGAAAATACAATAATTTTATCCATTGTCTACTTGTAATAAATAATCTATTAATCAACTTCGATGTGTGTTTGCATGAGATGTCCGATGGTACTTAAATCTCTCTATGTTGAATAAAATTTCAATTTATTTCAAAGTAAATAGTATAAGTAGACAATTGATTAAGAAAAATGATTTGCACCATAGAAATGCAGGAAGGACCCAAGTAGCCTAAAAATATGCCTTGACGGGGTTGAGGCGAGCGAGTGACCAAAAATGATTTGCAGCATATTGGATTCAGCCGCACACAGAATGCCTACCATTAGATGTATCATTTTACTGAGTATATTATCACATGTGAGGTGTGCATTTCGGTAAGTTTTAGTCATTTTGTCCAAAGAATGGAATAAGGAGCCACAGCCCACGGGGAAACACTTGTTAAAAGATTTAATAAGAGTTAAATAAAAAAGAGTTAAATTAACCCGTGGGCTAAGCATGGGTTAATTTAAGTTGACAGAGGCAACCAAAATTTTGTCAAGGTTGCCAAATATTGAGAATTCACGACATTCGCTTTTATTTTCGGGAGGGGCCGAGCCTAGAAGGTACCCAGTGAGCAACCTCATTTTATATATCCATCCTTACTTTGATGTGAGATTTTTTCAATATTAATTTATTCCTATTGTCATTTTTTGATTTTAGGCCAATAAAAAGTTGGGCAACTTTTCACTCTAGTTCGTATATTCTCCCATTATAAAGCCATATAAAACTTGGGCAACTTTTTATCTTTTTATTGTAATATTTATGATTTTCCAAGAAAGAAGCAGTTTTAATTAGTTATGATATGGAGAAGGGTATATTAAATAAAATTTTGTGTCACATTTATTCTGTTTTTCATTTTTATCCAGTACCCTGCACTCTCTAATAGTCATTAAAATTTTATATAAATATTGAGAATTGGCTTGTGCCACGAGCAATGAAGAAATTATCAATAACCAAATGTAGCCCCATTTTACTTATCCGTAATCAGATTGACTGTTTTCCATACATATATAAAAATACCGGTTCAGCTTTATAAATTAGTATTTTATTTTTATAAATTTAAAATAAAAAATAAATAACACACGCTACCGAAAACTGGCGTTCAAAAAATTCGCAAATAGATACATGCGAAAAGAATGATTGTTCACAGACAATGAAGAATGACAACAGTTGACTTGTTTGTCCAATAATTCTCGAAGATGACAACAGTTTTTCATTTTTATGTTTTGACAAGACCCATTCTACCTACCGCTGGAACCGATCAACCGAACATATAAAATTTAAGAATGATTTAGAAATTAGAATGCTTGCTAAGGAATTACTTTTTATTAGCTTTTAACCTAGTAATGGCAGACCTGTTAATTCAGGAAATGGAAAAATCTTGAGGAATACTGACTTACTGGCTTATTGATAAATATATGAAGTTGTTTTGATCCATTAATCTTAGCTTTAGGAGGAGTACTTATAATTTCTTCTTTGGTCATTAATTAACAGCCAATCATATAGCTGGTAAAAGAAACATATTGTAATTAATTAGTTTATAACAGATTCGATCTGACTGTACCATCAGCATATGTGGGTGTGTGTTAATGACTACAGTTCAATTGATCATTGGAAACTCAGCAACCAATTCCAACAATAAGCTTTCGAAGAATAAAGGGGCTAATATCCCAATTTATAAAAAATGTGACTGTTGTGAAAACTTTATTTTGAGTTGATTAAATTAGAAGCTTGGTAGACTTTAGGCAATTACGTGTATATATATATTTGAAACTTTTAATTACCTGTGGATTTAGCGAAGAATGAATATACGTTGCATCTATAAATGAATATACATTGCATCTATAAATAAGTTTTTCTTCCTCTCATAATTTGAAAATCCAATAATTTAATCCATTGTCTACTTGTAATAAATAATCTGTTAATCAATTTTGATGTGTGTTTGGAGGATGTACTACTTTACTCAAATCTCTCCATGTGAAAATGAAATTTCAATTAATTTCAGAGTAAATGGTACAGTAGATAATTGATTAACAAAAATGACTTGCATAATTGAAACGCAGGACCCAAGCTGCCAAAAACATTTGCTTTGAGGGATTGACGTGGGGTTACAGCAAGCCCGGGCCTAGTTAAGAAGACCAAAAGGTCCATTACGAAGACGGCCCAAGAAATGAATAGGCCCAGAATCCTGTGGCCGCCCAAGTCCTGCTATCCCCACCCGTTCGATTCATCATTCATTGCAGCATCAATGGTATTCAATTTGAACCAGCTTGAAGGTGGCGGTGATCAAATTGGATTCGGCCCCACAGATTGCCTACCATTACATGTATCATCTCCAAACTGCGCCGTACAATGGGAATCTTGTTGAGGATACTTCATCTCACATCGGAGGAGAACAGTGACTAGACTAGCAATGTAAACTTGAGGAATTTTGTATTTTTGAACTAGTTCTTAGGTTGAATTAGACCACGGATTTCTATAAATCTAAAAACACCCAATTGGATTCAGCCCCACAGACAAAGGCTTATCAAACTCAATTGAGATCAAAGTCCGATTATGAGATCCCTGTAATAATCTTATTTGTCAACGGAGGAGAAAAGGGTGCGTTCAAGAGGATTAGCTGAAGATTGTTGGCATCTTCCCCTCGTAAACCTATTTAGATATTTAGATAAAGTATGGAATGATTATGATTTAGTGTAACTTAAGTTGTATTTGAAAGTTTTGGAAATTGTTGGTGTCTCTCTTGAACGAGTGAGAAAACTTTTAATTTAAGCTATTTTGTAGGTATACTGGTTGTTTTTACGTGAAATTTTCATTGTTGGTCTTTAGCTCGTTCGAAAAAGTCAGATTTAACATTTGACCACAAGTTCTTTATATCAACTTTTTTAACTCTTTTTTTTTTCTTCTATTCTTATTTCTTATCTATCAGTTAAATACCGTGGTGGCTTGGGGAGTTATTATAACACCCCAAATTTATCCTAAGTTGAATTTATCTACTTATTTATAATTATATATGTTATTTTATTATTATTGTCATTGTTTTAATTGCTCTAAGCTTCCTCTGTTGTTTTTTTTTTTTAAATCAATAACTAAGCCCAGCCCACAACCAATTTATAAGGTGCTTTATTCTTTGGTTAAGTTCCTGTAACAAACAAAATCAACGTTCGGGTAATAATAATAATCAAAATAAAAATAAAATAAAAAAAAGAGGGAGAAGGGAATTCTTTACTGTGAAGAACCCATCATTCATTGCAGCATCAATGATTTTCTCATAACTCTAATTGTTTAGGCCTGGTTTGGGTAAGTTTCTGTGCATGCATGGTTTAGTTTTCAAATCTTGTTACTTTTATTAGTGGATTTTTTTTTTCACTTACTTTTCTTAATTGTTTCCTTTTTGCTGCTGCAACTCGCAGCAAGTTTAGGACTATGTTAAATTTGGGATTCTTAAATTATTGGCAGTATGGTTGGTTAATTTTTGTATTACCAACAGGAAGCCGAGTTAGAGAAGAAGAGAAGACTTTGGAGAACTAGGAGCTGTTGTTGCAGAATCAAGGTAGGTGTTTATATGCAATTGAGTGATTTTGTTACTCAAAACTGAAAAATCAGGTTGTTTTTCTTGCTTGATCATGTAATTTTTTTCTCTTTTTTTTTCCTTTTTTTGGGTCCTTATAAGTTGCTTTGCTTAGATTTAATTTACTAATGGCTTAATTGCTTCCTTTAATAATTAATGCAGTGGGTGTATGGGTAGCCATTTAATTACAAGACTATGTGGCTAAAATAAAAAATTGACATGTTAGAATTTTCACCAGGATTGCGAGTTTTAATTGAAGACCGTGTATTGTTATTACTTGAATCAGTTATGATAGTTAATTTCGTTGATACATTCCTGAATGAGAATTAAACATTAATGGCGATATAGCCAAGTTTGGAATAGGAAGTGTAGCTGAATTGTGTTTATGTATCCTGCAATGATATGGTGCTTTGATTGCGGTTTAAGTTTGTGGATGTGTTGTGAAACTGGGGATGTGCTGAGGTTCTGTTATCTATAACTATTGTTATTGAGAAGCATCATGGGTCTGGTGTGTCATAGTAAGGAAACTTACATTGATGCAATTGAATGAATTAATATTTTTTATTCCTTTTATTTAAGCTGAGGTTTGAGAAGGTTGATTGGTGATAGACATATTCCTGTTCCGCAGTGAAGCCCACAAAAGAAACTATGGGCGATGGCCCCTGGGAATAATGCCCCAAAAGTACGCTATGCTGGATTGACCTTTGTCAGATTTCGATCCCACAGTGAAAGTCCACAAAAAAAATCATGGGCGGTGGCCCTGGGAATAATGCCCCAAAAGTATGTAGGGTATTTCTTTTCAAAATTAATATTGGGGGAAAATGTTTGCTGAGGATTTACAGCTTACTGACTTGTCAGCATGTTTTTATTTTTTATTATTGAAAGAGTAATTTTAGGATTTCTTTACACGTAACTACCGAAAGCATGAGCAACATGATATTTGTATGTGTGTGTGTTGTTATGATCTTGTATTATGACATTTCTGTTGAATACCAACTTTCAAACTTAAAAAGTTTAAGAAATAAATATTTTATATATATTTATATACATATAAATGGTCTATGTTAGAAATGTACCGAAGTTGTGTGAATTATTTGGGTGTCAAAAAAAATAAAAAGATAAAAAAAGAAAACGATCCTTTGTTGTGTGTTACATACTGTGCGTTAGCTCACCCCTTTTCAGGTTTGGGCAATGATGGTGAAAAGTATTGTGGTCAGTGGAGGATTGATTTTGATTTGGGGTTTAACATGGAGATTGCATCTTTTGAAAGTTGTGTTCTGTAATAAACAACCGTCTTCGTCTATTTTTGTTACAGTTCTGGTTGTGCTTTGGCATTGCTGGCCTAGTAAACTTAGTAAGCTACCTTTTTGTAGATATTATGCTTTTTAATACATGTATTTAGAATGACCAAGCTACGTTAGTAGGATGCACTTATATCTGTTAGTGTTGTAGTAATAGGGTCCTGGAGGCCCCAAATGTCGTATTAACCAATTGTCATAGTAGAGTTGACTTGAGAAGGTTATGTTTTATTTTATTTTATTTTTTAATTTTATTTTTAAGCACCTGAGTAAAAAAATTGCTGGTTTGATATATTGGATAATATCCACATTTTAGGGGATATAATGTCAAATTTTTCTTGAAGTGCTGGATTTTATTCATCTCTATTAGTATATGTTTGATCTTGTAAGCAAACAGTCAAAGGTTAATTGTTAAAAGCTTATACTTGCGCCTGATGTAGATAAAATTTTCTTATCACATGTGCCCTTAAGTTAGGGTGCAAAAGTTATCAATTCAGCTAATAAAAAATATCAATGTTAATAATCCATATGATTTAGCCTACGTAGGATGGACAAATTTCTTTTAATGTTTTCTCTTGGAATAACTTGAAAAGTTGCATCTCATGTTCAGAATGAATGAAATTTGATCATTTCGATATGTAAGAACCTTAAGCTTGATTTTCACCTTTTGGGTTAAATAAATGCATCATTCCAATTCCATAGGTTTGACCAATTGAGTCTAAATTCTGAAGCAATATTTGAATTAGAGTATAATTATTTTATTCTATGGTTATTTCATTTTTTTTTATATAAGAATACTATGGTTGTTTCATTGGTTGAAACTTGAAAATTGAAACTAGAATGGTTCTCAGCTTAGGTGTGAACTGAAATGGTTGTATTTGTTTGGAGAAAAGGAGGGGACTGTTCTACTCTTTGGTCATTTTTTTTTCCATATTTATAGTTGCTATGGGGAGATTATCTCTAAAGAAAAAGGGTTTTATGACTTATATTATATGTTAATTTTACATGTTTTATAATTAGTACATGATCTGTGTTTCTCGCTGCAGCCCCTTCGTTTGCTGATGATTAACTTGTATTGTGCAGGCTTATACAAACAGGTTTTGATACTTCAGCTGGTTAGTAGGAACTTACGATAACTACCTACTTTCACTACCTGTGGCACTGGGACTCAAACCCAACCTTGCAAATTCAACTGGGAGCTGACCAGTACGGTATATTGGCGACAATCCTTCAGTCGGACTCAGTCAGTCATCTATGTCTTTTTCTTTTATCTATTCCTGAGTTCAAGTTCTATGTTTAAAGGTTGGGGTTTCTGTGGCATGTTACTTACTGTTGCATTAAGAACCAGCAACTCCCTCTTTGAATTGTTCTGAAGAAGGGGGTTTGGTATTTTCATTTTTCACAAGCAGTTTCATTTTTAATCTTTTTGTATTTTCGATTTTAACTTTTGTAATTTTTTTAACTCTTTTTTATTTCTTTTTATATATTTAGTTATCAAGTGTTTTGCCTACTGCCTAGTGACTACCGTAACATAACCTGTTTTCCAGTTGAAGAAAGAATAGAAAAATGTTGTTTTTGCTTGGAAATAAAATAGATAAAAAGATAAGTGTTTGTAGGTCCTTTATATGACATAAATAAGTCATTGTCCTGTTTTTAGGATTATTTAAAATGCAGATAATTACTGTGCTTTTTTGGTTGCAGAATTATTAATTCTAGAAAGATGTCATATTTAGCTTGTCATTGGTGTGGATTTATTCCTCTAGTGGTATATTGAGCGTATTTTGATGTTGTTTTGTTCCATTATTAGTAATAGAAGAAGTATTTAGTGCTTCTATGGGTTTTTAATTTCTTCTTCGGCCATATTTCTTCTGTCTGAAGGTCCTGTATTTCATGTGTTGATTGCTTGCTATGGATTATTTCTGGTAGCAATTTGATGAGGTTTCAAAGATTATAGGGGTTAAATGACCCAATTTATTTAAATGTACCTGTGGATTGTATTTTGAGCAGGCTAACTGAAAAGCTTGGTAGAATTTGGGCAATTAAGTAAGGCTATCAGAAATTTAAAATTGGTTTTGGTACTAAATAAATGCTTACGGATACATGCATTGATTCTCAATTACGTTATTGGTTTTAGGAAGCTCCGAGTTCTTGTAGCTCTTTGCTAATGGACAATGTTTTTGCCTTTGGGCAAGGATAGAATGCTAAAGTTCTCTGGCAGTGTGATGTTCTGGCTCTTTTTTGGGTTACTTGGCAATACTGCATTTTTGAACATAAGAGGGAAGACCAAGTTTCTTGTCAATGGGACAATGTTCACTTTTTGTCATCCGTTTGGACTTAGTTTGGAAGGGCTAGCTTTTGACATGTTTGTATATCTATGACTAAGCATAGAGATTGAGAGCATCGTGATCATCCAGGGAAATTAACAAGAATGATCTGTTTTAGAACTGCAGTTAAATATACAATAAATAGAAATTCTAATCCTATTGTAAGGATAGAAGGGTGATGACTCCGATTGCATTAAATTGAAGTTTGGAAGTCAGGCAAATTGATTGAATGTCTCTTTTAACATCGGTAAACTGCGCTGATTGGTTGAACTTTTCAGGTGTTTGTAGATTCATTCATATTTTTGCAAGGAAATTGTTTTCCTTAAATGTTTGAAGTTGTTATGTAAGGTATGCTTGCAAAAGATTAAACATGCATGGTTGTTTTTTGTCATACACAATTTATGCTTTTTGAAGTATCTTCCCCAAGACTTTCTACTAATTAAACACTGACTAAGTTTCATATTTTTTTTTCTTTTCCTACTTCTTTTAAGGGTGGACGACCCTTGGATGATGGGAATAAAATCATGGATTGTGTAGTATCTATCAGTCGCAAAGAAATGTCTTGGAAGAAAGAAATTACATATTAAAATGTCATCATTAAGGGTGTGTTTGGGATTGAGGTGCTGTAGCTTTTAAGCTACAGCTGCTGTGAAAAAAAAGCTGTAATTATGAAATAAAAGTCAATAATATATAGTAAATATAAATTTTAAATAATAATTTTATTAAAATTATTAAAGATATAATAAATTTTATATTATACAAGTGAAAAATTATATTAACATAACTTAAAAGTTACAGCAGTTAGTGTTTACCAAACACTTTAGTGCTGTAGCTTTTAAGCTACAGCTGCCCAACCTCAATTCCAAACACACCTTAAATGATAAAATCATGTAGCTTATGGGGAAGGGTAATGAACTGATGCGTTGTAGGATCAAATCCATCATTCAGAAAAAGATTTCAAAGAAAACAGATATGTATGCTGGTCGGTCGCCAAGAGCTTGGATCGTGTGCGAAAGCTTATATTATATATCATCTATAACATGTTGTTTTATACAATTCAAAAACTCTCACAGCACCAAAAATTTGGAAGAAAATAAATCATTTGTTTGATAATTTATCTTGAAAATAATATATATATATATATATATAGAAGCTTATATATTTTTATTATTTTTATAATAAGAAAAAATTATCTTATTATTATTTTTTATTCACACCGAAATTTATATNTATATATATATATATATATAGAAGCTTATATATTTTTATTATTTTTATAATAAGAAAAAGTTATCTTATTATTATTTTTTATTCACACCGAAATTTATATTTTTTTAATTCTTAAATTTTTAATTTTAATTTTAATTTATATGATTTGTTTAATTTATTATAAATATGAATAAAAGTATATTTAAAAATAATGGAAATATTGTAAAATTATTTTGCGAGGAGTATGGACTATATATTAACTGACAATCTCCCCCCTTTGATGTGTAACAATTTGAGTTTTGAGTGGTTTCGTGTTATATTGGATCAAACAATCAACACTTGGACTTGTTTGCAACCTCCTAAACAATGACGTGGAAGTGCGGAACATGTGAAATTGACGCATGAAATTGAAAATGTGGTACTGGACTTTGATTATTTCAACCCAATTCAAAGAAATTGGGTATGATGTTAATTAATCACAATCAAGTTCGCAGAAATTGGGTATGATGTTAATCAATCACACATGCTAAAAAAAATGCTGAGAACTAATTTTTGAAATTTCGTTAATATGATTATGAAATTGGGCTTGCTTTTGTGTGAATTTTTAGGATTTGTTTGCTTTTGGATGAAAATTAAAAATCTGATTTTGAAATTGTTTGTTCCTCATTTTGTTGAGATATATCTTGTCTTCGTTTATTTATTTGGGCATGTTTGGATAGATATGCCGACTTAATCGAAGAGTATTTTTTAGGATAACAGAGCGTGGAATGCTCTCAAGACCTTTGCCACGTGCCTCTCACGTATAGGCAACGAGCTTGTCATTCAAGCTTCTTCTCATCAGGAAACACTTCTTGTTTGAACTTTACAGACATCTGCTGAAAAAAAAAATCCTTAATGCTGACTGGGTTTGCTGGTGACGATGCTCCATGCGTTGTATTTCCTAGCCTTATAGGCCAACCTAAAAAATACTCTTACGGCTTGTGACACTGACAAGCCGCAACGCATTTCATTTTCAAATGGCACTTAACTTTGATTATTCCAACCGATTCCGTCAATCTGCCAATTATAGACTTATCCTTCGAAGTTTTCTTTGAATCTATTACACTCCAATAAGACCTCTTCAACTGGTGAAACTCAATTAAATAGTCAGCGGTTCGGTCGGATTAAAAAATAAAAACAAAAAATAAATTTTAACAGTCAATCATTAACAGCTAACTAAATATGTAAGCAGCAGGCACCTTAAGGGTGTGTGTGTATATGCATGCATGCATGCATACTAAATATGTAAGCAGCAGGCACCTAAAGATTTTATATATATATATATATACATATATATATATANTATAAAAAATGTACAAGATAACAAAAAGTACAATAAAGTATCTTATTATTAATTTTTTATTCACACCGAAACTTATAATTTTTATTTTTTATTCTTAAATTTTAATTTTAATTTTAATTTATAATAAATATGAATAAAAATATATTTAAAAATAATAAAAATACTATAAAATTATTCTGCAATGAGTGTTGATTATTTATTAACCGACAGTCTCCCCCTTTGATATATAACAATTCGAGTTTAAGTGATTTCGTGTTATGTTCAATTATGCTTCCTTGAACCGGACAGATTGATAATATTGGATCAAAGAAGAATCAACACTTGGACTCGTTTGCCATTTTTATCGCATCACTTGAATAGAAAAAAAAGGAGAGAGTACCAAATTGAGATTTATTTATGAATGGTGGTATAGCTTTTAGTAAAGCAAATGATTCATAATTCTGTTGACTTTGATTGTGCGGAATCTTTAAAAATTCAGTAAAAGTCGATGCTGCTATTAATGCTGCTGATAGCCGATTCGAAAGCTCGAGTTTCTTCTTCTTGACCGTTTCCCGCATCGGCATCACAGACTCAAGACAAATTGTGATTTGTCAAAAGCTATAAATCCTGGATCAGCTTTTTATTTTGCCCATGCCTTTGTTGTTAAGTAACTTGTGTTGAATAGTGTTTAATTTTTTTTTTCCTTTCTTTTTGATTACATAGTTTTTCATACACGAAAGTGACGAAACACTTGTTACGTCGCTTATGAGGTGATCATTTCAATAAGTTTTAATCGTTTTGTGGAATGAGTGGAATAAGGAGCTACTTTCTACGGGAAAACACTTAATTTATTTATTTCGTCATAGTACTTTCGGGAACGGGCCAATAAATCTCCTTAAACTATCCATTGATATTTTAATTTTGATTTTTTTAATATAAATTTATTCCTTAAACTACAATTTGTTTCTCAGTTCAGCAAAAGTAGATTGACTAACTAAAAATATAAATAAAAGCAATTAATGAATAGCACATAAGATTTATCAAACAAAAAAAAAAGCCGAATGAGAGAAAAACCCAAAAATGATATAAAATTAAAAAATTTCTGGACAGGATATAGCCAACAAGTGACGTTGGCACGTTGGCAGTTGGCACTAGTTAAAACAATTCGACCTTATCTCTGTTTTGGTTCTTATACAATAAAACTCTTTAATAATAAATTTATCAATCACATACACCCTCAAGGCAAAGCTATGAGCCTAGTGATTTTTGAAAAATCTCCTGCAGGTCTTAATAAAATAATCAATATTCATAGTGGTCCCTAACACAATTCTTTTTTATCGTAGTAAAATTAATACTTAATAATGTCACATTAGTCCCTAACAAAAATTCATATACTTAACTGAAAAAAAATCATAGTAGTCTAAGTAAATAAGGTTTATTGAAATTTTATTTTAATTCAAAATAGGTTAAAATAAGTTTATAATTTCATCATTGATGCATGCTATTTTTAAAACTCACAACAATAGAATAATTTATCAAACATCTAGTTACTTTTGTCCATGTAATTATTAATTTCATTGACACAATATAACCAAATTATTTATAACTAGCAACAATCCCAAAATGGGTCTTATTTTTGGGAGCCTTAAAATTTTAGCTGTATTTATTTGTTTTCTTTTTTCCAAATACGATTGTTAATTCATTTAAAAAAAAAAGCACTTGAATTTGGCCAGATGTTCTTGAAAAAATATTCTTAAAAATAAAAAAAGTGCTACATAAATAAAATTATATGTTAAGTTTGTATATCAAGTGACATGATATATGATGTATCTGATCGTTTAATAATAATTAATGTTAATAATTAGCACGTTAATGATGGAATAATAAAACGCATTATTACATAACTCATGGCCGTCAATTATTTTCTATTTTTCATGTCTGTTTAAATTGTAAATTACATTGGGGGAAAAAAAATCTACTTTACTTTGAAAAGTTTGATTCTGCGTTGGTTTCACCCAAGCTTTCAAAAGCCACAGTGAACAATTCAAGATTTTTTTACTGAGAGCCACAAGGCATTAATATGGAATAGGGTGAAGAGATCACATCACAAGAAGTCCTGGACATCCATCTTTCGGTGATCCCGTTTTTATTTGAAAAACAAGACGTGGTACCATCCTGGACGTCCATCATTCCCACGACTTTACAAGCCTTTGCACTTGCCCGTCGAAAAAGGTAGCTTCCAGGTACTTTCGCCGGTTTAAGCACCCCCAAAGCTATAAAAAAACCTTTTCAAATTGGTGCACTTTTTGGGCAGCCATTTTGCCACTATTTGATATTTTATTGTAAAAGCTCAGATTTATACCTTAATTTTTTTAAACCTTTTTTATTGTACTTTTTAAATTTATAATTTATTAACTTTTTTATTAGATTATGTATTAAAAAAATTCAAACTTTAGATATATGTTATGGTTAAATTAAACAAATATTAAAAAGTGTATTTCATTTGAAAATAAAATATATATTCTTTTATTTTCTGAGCATTTATTGGGTTTATGAAAATGAGCATTTTTTGAAAAGAATATTATATAAATTCTTTTATGTTTTTGGGCACTTTTTTCATGAAAAACCGTCAAAAGGCACACGTGTCATGAAGAGAGAGAAAAACCGTGCAAATGCAGGCAATAGGAGTTGGCCTCCATCCTATAAATCCCCCAAGGCCCCAAGAGCTCAGCCCTTTCATATGGTTAGCTGAGAGCTCAAATCTTCTTCCATTGCAAAATTATGATGTTTTCTTTTGACATTCAGTTTCCAGAAATGAATTGTCCTGTTGATGTGAGACTCGTGTTTCCACCATTGCTAAATTTTGTAGTCTTCTTTTTGTTCCTGAGATCTCAAGATGGTCAGTCTTGGTCCCTCCAGGATGGAGCCAACCACATACTTTTGTACCCAATTTTAAAGCTTCCATTCCCCTTCCTGAGTCTTGCCGTCCTGATATTACTCCTCTTTCTCCTCACAGCCATCAGGGTTCCTCTCAGAGTGAGCAGCCCCATGTCCGTGAGTTGTGGAGATCATCTCCCTTGTCAGTTGGCAATATCAACAATCGCGTCTCTCATATTGGCTCCTTCTCTTCTCTTGGTGGTTTATCTGTGTCTCATGATCCTATCACTCTTTTATGTAATGTCAACTTCTCTGTTCAAGCGCTTCTGCAAAGGACGCACTGTTGTTCCTGAATCTGATGGTCAAGTTGAAGTTGGACATGAAGCTGAAGCTGAAGTTGAAGTTGAAGTTGAAGTAGACGGTGGGCGCATCCAAGACCTGCAGCCAAGTCCATCCGGGGATATGGTGTAATTGTGGTGACTTGAGCTTCCATAGTTCCATGCAACCACTACTACCTATGGCTGGCTAGAGGTGCTACAGCAATAATATATTCTTCTGTTTTAATTTTTTTTTTTTAAGAAAAAGATAAAAATCAGTTCAGTTGTGTCAGTTATGCATACGATTCCGTGGAAACTGCACTGGTGGTGGATATTGAACTGAAGGAGGTGGTGGAGATCTTACTGGTGGTGGAGGAGAGTGCACAGGTGGTGGTGGAGATTGCACTGGTGTTGGAGGCGGGGGTGATTGCACTGGTGGAGGTGAAATTGGGGATGGAGATTGTATTGGTGGTGGAGGAGAGTTCACGGGTGTGGTGGAGATTGCACTGGTGTTGGAGGTGGGGGAGATTGCTCTGGTGGTGGGTACTGAACTGAAGGTGGTGGAGGTGAAGGTGAGGGTGGCGATCTTACTGGTGGAGGAGGAGAGTGCACAGGTGGAGGTGGGGATTGCACTGGTGGTGGATATTTAACTGAAGGAGGTGGTGGAGGAGATTCTGGCAGAGGTGAAGGGGTGGGGTGAACTGAACCGATGATGGTGGATATTGAACTGGTGGAAGCAATGGTTTTGATGGTTCAGGTGCTGGTGCCGATGGTCTCCATGGTTGGGGTGGAGTATGTGATCTAACTCTCCAATTTCTTCAGTTAAGCTTTAGTTCTGGTAATTCATTACGATTTCTTTGTTAAATGAATACGTGCGGCCCGCAGATAAATTAAAAATTAAACAATAGTTGCTTCTCAATTCTCATTGTGATGTTTTAAAGAAACTTATTTTATCTTAATTGTTCTTTTTATATTTATATTTACATTTTGTTTTAATATATATGTAAAGTACAAGAAATCATAATTGTTTTAATAACTATATTTATATTCATTTTATCTTAAGAAGTGGTTGTTTAGTTATTTATGATACGGAGAACGGTGTATTAATCTTAATTTTGTGTCAAATTTATTCTTTTTTTTTTAAATTTTTATACTGACCGTTTTCTATACATATATACCAATTCAGCTTTATAAATTAAGATTTTACATTTATAAATTTAAAATAAAAAACCAGGATTAACGTACCCCACCTAATGTTCAAAGATTCGCAAATAGACACAATGAGAAAAGATGAGATAAGGTCTTCAAAACGGGTCCCATGCACGCGACATTTAACATGTTTCCGTCCAAATCCAATCATTCTTGAAGCTGAAAAGGGTCGTATGTTTTTCTTCGTGAGAAGGAATTGGACCACGTTGCTCCCTTATCTATACGTGTTTACTGGCCTTCTTCTTCCCGAGTTCAAGTTCTTTGTACACAGCCAAAAAAAAAAAAAAAAAATTCAAATAGAGCGCTGGGGGCTTCAAGGGATTATCGATGGAGTCATCTGTAGATGAAAACCAGCGCCGCCCCTCCGTTTGATTTCTCCTGAAGAAGAGGTTTGATAGATATTTTCTTTCTTTTTCATTTTTTGTCTTTTTTTTTAAAATTTTTTTTATGTGCCCATCCAAAGTTATGCCTGCAGCTGGAACCGAACATATAAAATTTAAGGATGATTTAGAATGCATGTTAAGGAATTAATTTTATTACCTTATAACCTAGTAATGGCGGACCTATTACTTCATGAAATGGGAAAATCATGTGGAATATTGAATTGTGGACTTGATCCTGATCTAGAGCTTAGTGGAAAATGTCTGAAGTTGCTTTGTTTGATTAATATTAGCTTTAGGAGAAGTATTAGTACACTAATACTAGTATGGGTTCTTATAATTTCTTCTTCAGTCATTAATTAAGATCCAATCATATAGCTAGTAAAAGAAACATATTGTAATTAATTAGTCTATAACAGATTCAATCTGACTGTACCATAAGGATTTGTGTGTGTATTAATGACTACAGTTCAATTTATATATGGAAACTCAGCAACCAATTCCAACAATGAGCTTTCAAATAATAAAGGCGTTAAATATCCCAATTTATCAAAATTTGACTATTGAAAAATTTATTTTGAGTAGATTAACTTAGACTCTTGTTAGACTTCAGGCAATTACATGTATACATCTGTTTGAAGCTTTAATTACTTGTGGACTAAGGGAAGAGTGAATATACATTGGATTTACAAATAATCTTTTTTCCTCTCATTTAACACAGTAATTTAAATATTTAATCCATTGTCTACTTGTAATAAATAATCCATTAATCTATTTTGATGTGTGTTTGTAGTAGATGTACAATCCTACTCAAATCTGTCTATGTTAAATGAAATTTCAATTTATTTCAAAGTAAATAGTATATGTAGACAATTGATTAAGAAAAATGACTTGCACCATAGAAATGCAAGACCCAAGTTGCCTAAAAATTTGCCTTGATGGGGTCGAGGTAAGTGGCTAAAAGTGATTTGCACCGAATTGGATTCATCCCCTTACACAGATTGCCTACCATCTCTGAACTACACCGTAAGATAGGAATCTTATTGATGATATTATCTCACATTGAAGGAGAATAATAACTAGGCAAACAATATAAACTTGAGGAATTTTTTATTGTTGAACTAATTCTTGGGTTAAATTGGACCCTGGTTTTCTATAAATTTAAAAAACCCCAATTGGATTCAGCCCCACAGACTAGAGGCTTATCAAGCTCTTTTGAGACCAAAGTCCTTATGAGATCCCGCAGTAACCTTGTATGTCAGAGGACGAGAAAAGGGTGTGTTCAAGTGGGTTAGTTGAGGATTGTTGGCATCTTCCGTTATTGCGACACCCCAAATTTATCATAAGTTGAATTTTATCTATTTACTTTATAATAATATATGTGTTTCCTGATTGCAACGAAGTAGTGGACTTACTTAACAATTCCAAGAGCAGTAGAACAGGTATAAGTTGGGTTATCTCGGACATCCAGGAGAAACAAAGAGATTTTAAAGAGGTCAAGTTCAGACATATTCCTAGAACCTGTAACACTTGTGCCCATTCCCTGGCAAAGCTTGCTGTAGGAACAAATACTTCAGCCATCTGGCAGGACCAAATTCCAGCAGAGAGATATTGAATGTATTAAACAATGTTGTCTGATTTATGAAAGGATTACTTTCAATCAAATATATATATATATATGTTTCCTAAGTTGAATTTTATCTATTTATTTTATAATTATGTATGTTTCAGGTGAATTGGGTCTTCTTCTGACTTGACCATGGCATTGCCTATATGAATCTGTGTCCGCTGGTTGATGAGCTGGTAAATATATCTTCTTGATTTTGAATAATTACATAAGAAATTCAATGAAATATTCATTAAGGATTTATAAATGAATTTAATGAGTTTAATATTTAAAAATTCCTTCATTATTTACTAAATATTTAAAAATACTTGCATAAACAGGTCAATAAGCCCAACAGCTAAAGTTTTAAAAAGAGACAGAAAAACGCTGTCATCTTTCAATTTTTCTCCCTGTAACTTTCTCTCTCTATTTTTTTTTTTTTTTTGGCTTCCTTCTTCTGTAATTTCCATTTTTGGTTCGCAGGATAGAACCGCCTGAGTTTACCCTGGTTAAAGGTAGCAGTGTAGCTGCAAAATTTGGCACTGATGGTGCTTATAGTTTAATTTGATGATATTGATGTCATACGTTCTTCTGTTTTGTAACAAGGGTCAATTTGTTAGTGTGAGGAAGGTTCGGTATTAATTACTCAAGTAGCTTTGGATATAGAATCTTTTGTCGGTTGTCATAGATAGTGTAATTTTGCATTTTATGTTCCACTTCAATTGATTAAAAGCTTATCATATTTCAAAGTTATGCAAAAGCTTTTTTTCAAACTAAAAATTTGAAACTACCACATAAATTAGTTGAACATAATTTGGTTATCGCTTTAATATCTCCTTTTTTCTTTGCCCAAATGAAAATGTTGGTCCAAGTAGAAGTAGCCTTTTGGACGTGGAATCTTTTGTTGGATGTTTCGACTTTATGCAGCCACCAATTGAAAGCATTATTTCATTCATAATGTCACATGGTTTCCTTATTACTTAAGAAAATGGCTTAGGGCCGGACTACCAATGAGCTAATCAATAGCCGAACAAGGATATCCATTGTTGTCTGTAATGTACTTGTTTTCTCAGCTTATAGATTATCCAAAAAGCAGGCACAACTTCCACTGCGAAATACGAAATTTTCTTTTGACATTCAGTCTTTTTGTTTAGAAAGATTGGACGAACGGCGTGTATCCTACCTAGTATGAGTGTTCTCTGCGAAGTAAGATTCAAATCATGAATTAAAAAATTAGGGTTTCTCCGGGTACGGGTTTTTTCACCGTTCTAAAGTATTAGCAAAATGGTAAATTCGGGATTTCCCTTTGACGTCTCCTTGTCGTTGCTGATTATAAATTTTCTTTTGATATTCAATTTGTTGTTTTAGTTATGTATATATATGGCGACATATAGATGAAGCGGACAATGAATGGTTTATTATAATATTTATAAGATTCTGAGTCACTGTGTGTCTCTGTCTATTAATGCTTATTATTATTATTATTACTATTATTATTAGATTTTAGTAATTATATTTATAAAGTCGAATCCAAGTCACTCTTTTTTCTTCTTTTATTTATTTTTTTCTGTGATGAGTTGCGGCATCTTTCTGTCTTGCCGCCTTAGATTCTATTTTGAGCAGATTAACTGAGAAATATGAAAGACTTTTGGGCAATTACAAATATTTTTCCATTTAAAATTTTAATTGTACCTATGATTTTTGGTTTAATATGCATGGGAAAATTTAATTTGTCACCAATTTAATTGTACTTATGATTTTTGGTTTAAAATGCCTGGGATAAATGCATTGATCTCAATTACAGTGCAATGTCACCATGAATAATACATGAAGAAAATATGAAACGAAGTGTTTGGCTTAAAAGAAAATAACAGAGAAAATAATCTTTTGATTTTCCAGAACTTTTATTTCATATTAAGAATGATTACATTACTTCTATTTATACTAACTAAACAATAACTAACTAAGAATCAACTCCAGCTAATCATTTGTTCAGTACACACTGTGAGTAATAACATACTTTAACTAATCATGCTGAGCTGGCAGTCTGGACTGTTGCGTTGCTTAACAGCTTCTGATAGTTTCACTTGAGTTGACCCAAGCTCTGTTTTCTCATGCTCTGCATAATGTGCTTCCTTAACAGCCCCCCCTCAAACTCAATGGGCAGAGATGCACATTGAGCTTTGCTCTCAAATAATTGAAGTGTGTAAATGAGAGAGGTCTGGTCATTATATCAGCAATTTGCTCTTCACTGGGTATATAATGAATGCTTAACTCTCCTGCAACCACTTTGTTTCGGATGAAATGCATATCTATTTCGATATGCTTTGTTCGAGAATGGTATACAAGATTTCTTGCTAGTTCAGTGGCACTAAGGTTATCACACCATATAGTAGGCTTCTCAATGCAATGAAGCTTCATCTCCGAAAACAAAGATTGCAGCCAAACCAATTCAGCACTTGCAGAAGCTAATGACCTATACTCACTTTCTGCACTAGACCTAGTTACCACAGACTGTTTCTTTGAGGACCAAGAGATTAGGTTGTTGCCTAAGTAGATACAATAGGCACCCACAGATTTCCTGTCATCCAGATCACAAGCCCAGTTTGCATCTGTGAATGCAGTAAGCTTTATATCTCCATATTTCATAAACTTGAGCCTATAATCTTGTGTAGCTTTCAGGTATCTTAAAACTCTCTTGCATGCCATTAAACGTTGTAATGTAGGAGTAGAAACATATTGACTAAGTTTATGAACAGAAAATGCAATTTCAGGTCGTGTTAATACCAGATATTGCATTCCCTCAATATTGCTTCTGTAGAGAGTAGGATCTGCAATGTATTGTCCAAGAGCTCCTTGAATTTCTTTCTGCAACTTCAAACCAGCACTCATAAGAGTATCAATGCCCTTGCAATCCAGCATATCAACCTTTGAAAGTAGATCTCTGATGTACTTTCTCTGGGAAAGATATACACAGTCTTTGTCATAAAGAACTTCAATGCCCAGGAAATAAGACAATTTGCCAAGATCTTTCAATGCAAAGGTATCACTGAACTTAGCAACAAACTTTTCCAGATCATCATTATTCTGCCTTGTAATCAGAATATCGTCAACATAGATAAGTACCATTATCATAGATGATGTGGTTCCTCCTATGAATAGAGAGGTGTCAGCTTGTGAATTTTCAAATCCCCACTGCAATAGGTACCCTTTAAGTTTGTCATACAAGCTCTTGGAGCTTGTTTAAGACCATACAAAGACTTATGAAGTTTGCACACAAAATCAGGTCTTTGATTATCAACAAAGCCCTCAGGTTGATCCATAAAAACTTCCTCTGACAAATCCCCATTAAGAAAGGCATTGTTGATATCAACTTACCTAATTGACCATTGATTCATCATTGCAAGACTTAGCACAACTCTGATAGTGGCTGGTTTTATCACTGGACTGAAAGTCTCAAAATAGTTCACCCCTGCAATCTGTTGAAAGCCCTTTGCCACTAACCTAGCTTTGTACTTAGCTAAACTACCATCAGTGTTGTATTTAACTCTGTATACCCACTTATTCCTAACTATCTTTTGATCACCTGTTCTTGGAACCAATGACCATGTATTGTTATGAGTTAAAGCATCAAATTCATCTTTCATAGCTGTAAACCAATTTGGATTATGTAATGCCTCATTAACTGAATCTGGTTCCTTGTGTTCAAGAACTGCTGTGTATACCTTAGGTTTAAAGATACCAGCTTTACTCCTGGTAATCATTTGGTGTGTGTTTGGTTTAGATGAATTGTTTAGAGATGAAACTTGTTGAATGATTACTGGTGTTTGTATAGTTGATGGAGAAGATGTAGGTAGAACATGTAAAATGTGAGATTGTATAGGTTCTTCTGGTATAATGTGCTGGGAAGAAGTTGAGTTAACCAAGTGTTCAGAACCACTGCAATAAGAACTTACAGAGTTAGGATTATTCAAGCTGCCATCAAGAGAAAAAGGAGTTGCATATAAAGTAGTGAGATGATAGACTTGTTGAGGAGTAAGATGAATAGGAGAGCAAGAATTGGATTTCTGTTACTCGAAAATACTTGAGTAAGGAAATGTATTTTCATAAAAAATAACATGTCTAGCTATGTAGACTTTTCCAGAAGGATGAAGACACTTATACCCTTTGTGAGATGGACTATACCCAACAAAAATGCATTTACTTGAATGATAGTCAAATTTATGTCTATTATAATCTCTTAAGTAGGGATAACAGCAGCAACCAAAACATCTAAGCATGTTATAATCTGGTTTATGATTGAACAATTTCTCATAGGGTGTATCAAAATGAAGAGTGGCAGAGGGTAATCTATTAATGTGATAAACTGCTGTGTGAAAGGCATCCCACCAAAATTTAAAAGGTAAGTGAGCTTGAGCTAGTAAGGTGAGTCCTAATTCTACAACATGTCTATGTTTTCTTCCAGCTACCCCATTTTGATGATGTGTGTAGGGACAAGGGTGTCTAAATAAGATTCCAGATTGATTCAAAAAACTAGTGAATGGTCAATATTCCCCTCCCCAATCAGATTGCAACATCTTAATGGAGGTATCAAATTGTTTTTCAACTTGCAGTTTGAAGAGTTTGAATACTTCTCAGGATACTGACTTTAGTTTCAAAGGAAAAATCCAGGTATACTTACTAAAGTCATCTACAAAGCTGATATAGTATGAATAACCCTCTTTGGGAGGATGAGGTGAAGGACCCCAGAGGTTTGTATGAATTAGTTCAAGAATTTTGGTTGTTTTAGTTTCAGTAGCAGGAAAATTCAGTCTATGTGATTTTCCCATTTGACATTCTTCACAAATGATTTCAAGTGCTTGCTGTTTCATCCTTTGAGAAATATTAATAGACTTGACTTATTTTAGCAAATGCATTAGTGTATGGAAATTTGGGTGACCAAATCGTTTATGCAAAAGAAGAATTTTATTCATTTCTAAATTGTAAGAA
The DNA here is from genome assembly GCA_002013955.2 of Citrus medica. Lineage (NCBI taxonomy): Eukaryota > Viridiplantae > Streptophyta > Magnoliopsida > Sapindales > Rutaceae > Citrus > Citrus medica. Next base: position 42,652 of record MKYO02006454.1, on the reverse strand, counting down.
TCAACAACAGTATGATAACAGATCTTATTATCTGAAACTTTGCTTTGGACATTAGGTTGACAATTAAAACTGGAACGACAAACAAATAACATTGACAAAGGCTTATTAGAAATAGTTTGACATAGGAAAGAAGAAGAAAGTGTTTGTGCAAATGGCTTTAAAAGCAGCTTGTATAATCCTTTCTCAGCAAGACCTTGCAGAAGAACTTGCCCCCTCAGTGTATCCTTCACATAACAAACATCACCAAAAAATTCAACTGTCAAGTTATTATCAGTGGTGAGTTTAGATATGCTTAGCAAGTTTTTAGTAATTGAAGGAACTAGTAGGATATCTTTGAGTGCTATTTGTGTATGAATAGATTTGGCATTTGAATGTGAGTGTTTATAATAAAGGAAAGCATCACCAATATGAGTAATAGCCAAACCTTGACCATTGCCAATAATGAGCTGATCTGACCCTTTGAACTCTTCTCTAACATGCATGTTAGACATGTTGTTGGTCAAGTGATGAGTGGCACCACTGTCGAGATACCATCCATCATCAGCTGGTTCTTCAAAATTAGCAACATATGCAGCTCCAGGTGCTGTGAAATCCTCTGATGCATAAGGTGGGATGGAATTTGGAGAGTAATACATTGGTTGTTGATAATTCATATCAAAAGGCTCTTCAAATGGACAGGTAGAAAATTGTGGTTCAAAAGCAGTCAAGTAGGCAGACTTAGCAGCTCTACCTCTACCAAAAGGTTTTAGTGATGGTACAAAATCATCTCCATACCTATGCCAACAAGCATCAGCAGTATGCCCTTGCTTGTGACTAATTTGACATATAGGTAGTGTGCCATCAGAATTTCCAGTATGCATAGAAGGATTTGCAGGCATTGATCTGTGAGTATGCATTGGTTGTCTTCATCCATAACTATTGAAATTACCATTTCCTGAAGGAAAACCTCTAGGATAATGTTGAAAGAACATGTCTCTACCAAAATTTGGTCTCCTACCACCACCAAAATTACTATTAACACCACGATATCCTCCACCAAAATTGCCATTAACACAATGATATCCACCTCCATATGAACCTCTTTTACTATTACCCCTAATATGAGAGTAAATTGCATTCATCATGCTATAATTAGCATTGAACACATCTGTAGCATTCTGAGTTTGTTCTAATCTAGCTTCATGTGTAAGAAGTAAGGCATATGTCTCATCATAGTCCATTTTGTTTGCAGTGATGATAGAGGCTAAATCCAAATAACCAGACCCTAAGCCATTCAGAATTCTCATTAATAGATCCTTTCCAGTTATAGTGTCACCAGCACATGCAAGTTTGTCAGCAAGCATTTTCATCTTTCCACAATATTCTTCAATAGACATTGAATATTTTCTTAAAATATTCATCTCATATCTAAGTTGCATCACTCTAGCCTCAGATTGCACTCCAAATTGTTTTTCAATAGAGGTCCAAACAGCAAACGAAGTACCACAACCTAAAACAGAACTTAAAATACCTTTGTTGATTGTAGATAACAGCCATCCAAGAAGGATCTGATCTTGAGCACGCCAGTTGATGTAGGCTGGATTCTCAGCTCTTTGTTCTGAAATTTCGTCTGATGTTGAAGCTGGATCAGAAAGATATTGATCTGGAACAGCTCGATTTCCAGAAATATAATGCTCAAGTCGATTGCCTCTTATAGATGTGAGAACTTGTTTGCGCCATAGCAAATAATTGGATCGATCAAGCTTTACAGGAGTAGTGAATGTGAATGAAACATTTAATGGTTGATTTTGATTAAGAAAATTTGGATTTGAATGAGTTGTACTTGAGTTCGCCATGATTCTGGCTCTGATACCATGAAGAAAATATAAAACGAACTGTTTGGCTTAAAAGAAAATAACAAAGAAAATAATCTTTTGATTTTCCAGAACTTTTATTTCATATTAAGAATGATTACATTACTTCTATTTATACTAACTAAACAATAACTAACTAAGAATCAACTCCAGCTAATCATTTGTTCAGTACACACTGTGATTAATAACAAACTTTAACTAATCATGCTGAGCTGGCAGTCTGGACTGTTGCGTTGCTTAACAGCTTCTAATAGTTTGACTTGAGTTGACCTAAGCTTTGTTTTCTCATGCTCTGCATAATGTGCTTCCTTAACAATACAAAGATGAAGAATGTTACTTGTTTGCTAAACTCCAAAAATAAATAATAATAATCATCATCATCGTCATCGCAGCGATCGAGAATGCCTTTGCCAGACTTCAGACTATGACACAAATGCCTTTCAACCAATTGTCGCTGCAAATGTCATACACATCATCATGAATGGCATACCTTGCAATTTATTCAGCATCAAATATCAATTTATTCAGCATCATCGAGAATGCCTTTGTCAGACTTCAGACTATAACAGCAAAGCCTCTCATATGGTTAGCTGAGCGCTCAAATCTTGTTGCATTGCCAAATATGAAATTCTCATTTGTTATTCAATTGCCAAAAAATGAATTGTCTTGTTGATGCGAAATTTTTGTTTCCACCATTGCTAAATCTTGTAGTCTTCTGTTTCTTCCTGAAATCTCAAGATGGTCAGTCTTGGTCCTTCCAGGATGGAGGCAATCACATACTTTTGTACCCAATTTTAAAGCTTCAATTCCCCTTCCTGAGTCTTGCCGTCCCGATGTTACTGCTCTTTCTCCTCACAGCTATCAGAGTTACTCTCAGTGTAGGCAGCCCCATGTCCGTGAGTTGTGGAGATCATCTCCCTTGTCTGTTGGCAATATCAACAATCGCGTCAGTCATCTTGGCTCCATCTCTTTTTTTGGTGGTTTATTTGTGTCTCATAATCCTTTCACTCTTTTATGTAACGTTAACTTCTCTATTTAAGCGCTGCTGCAAAGGACACACTGCCGCAACACCTCCTGCCGAGGCTGATGATCAAGTTGAAGTTGAAGGTGAGCGCATCCAAAACCTGAAGCCAAGTTCATCTGGGGATCTGGTGTAATTGTGGTGACTTGAGATTCCATGCAACTACTAATACCTATACAGGTGCCACGGTAATAATACATACTCCTGTTGTTATTTTTATTATTGATTAAAAATCTTTTGTTTTTTCAATAATTATGTTCTAATTCAAGTTGAGATATTGTGAAATGTTCAAAATTAGTGATTGCTTTGGTGTGAATGGAAAAATATATACCATCATAACTTCGTTCGAATCGTTATCTTACTTATAATTACTTATACTATTAGTTTTATAGAATAACAATACTAGAAATGCAGCAGTTATAATCTAATGTCCTTGTTGGCCCCAAAAGCCGAGGTCTCTTGTCTTTCTTTGAATATTGATTTGAAAGTATTGGAAAATAAACAATTACAGAATCAGTATTTTTTTTTTTTTTTATATTAGTAGATTTTGTATATAGAACTCTTTGTTGTTAGTAACAATGTGATTTTTGATCTTTTATAATCAGGTTAGAATATCTTCTTTATTAACAGCAAGCCCTGGCCTAATTACGAAGACGAAAAGGTCGGGTCCATTACATTTAAAAAGGGAGAGAAGCCCAAGAAGGGAATATGCCCAAAATCAGTTTGACTCCTACGTCCTGAAATTCCAGCCTTTGATTTCTTGTAGCATCAATCATTATTCAATTTGAACCAGCCTGAAGGCGGCGGTGACCAAATAGGATTAATTCAGCATCAAAATTGCCTACCATTACATATATCATCTCCGAACTGCGCCGTAAGATGTGAACTTTACTGAGGATATTATCCCACACAGGAGGGGGAATAGTAACAAGGCTAACAATATAAACTTGGACGAATTTTCTAATTTTTTAACTAGTTCTTGGGTTAATTTAGACCATGGGTTTCTATAAATCTAAAAATCCCAATAGGACTCGGCCACACATGTAAAGGCTTATCAAACTCAAAGAATTTTTATGAGTGATTGTCGTGTAAATGAGTGATTGAGAACATATAAATGGATCTTAATTTTTTATTTATTTATAATGACGTAAATGTCAATTAATTATGTTGAAAATATTTTTATTTATAAAAAAAATAAAATGTCACTTATATTCAAATGTTATAAAAAGAAAAACGAATATATCTTTCAAACATTGGTATTCAAATTTGAGAAATATTCAGATTCATTCAGATTTTAAATAAAATAATAAAAGCTACCTCAAAATCTACAACTTTTGTTTATAGATTTTACTTTCCATTTAACAATTTTGTGATATTATATATTATTAATCATGCATGATTTAGATTATTAGTTTATGATTCTTATTTTTATCAATCATCAATTAATAAATCTCTAAAGAAATGTTAAAATCTCTATTATATAAATTTGTTTTAACAAATCAGTAGATAACAATATACAAATAATTACATCTTAATCATACATTATAAATAATAAAAGTCTGCACCAAATTAAGATTGCCAAGATTGTGAAAAAAATTTAAATCTTTAGAATCATGTTTGTAATAATAAAAGAAACAATATGTTCATAATTTCAAAGTCAAAGACTTTTATATATTTTTTCTCTACACGTACGCGCTTAAGGATTATGATTGTGGTGGGATGATTATATGCTTACATAGTGTTCTTGACTTTTCAACTGGACAGGAGACTAAATAATTGTTTGACAAATCAAAGTAATTTCTATTTAATTGAGTTTTGAGTAATTTCTATTTAATTGGGAGGGCTTTCGTAGAGTCAAACGAAACTAACGTGATGTTGATTACAATAGATATATACGAATCTAATGCATATGAATATGATTCCATCCATTCTCTTTTTTCTCCGTAAACAATCGTCTCTTTTACCTGAGAATTTTATCGATAAGCAATTCCTTAATGAAAAGATAAATAGCTAGACAATTAAGAAATAAAAAGATAGATAGGCAGATAGAAAATGTAGTCTATCTTTATTTTAATAGCATACACAACCTCAAAGCTTTATAAATCCTCTTCAAACTCAAAGCTCCTCGCATCTTCAACCTAAAACTTTATCAGCAGAGAGAAAGAAAGAAAATAAATAAATCAAAACTTTAATCCAACGGATGTAAAGAAGTGGAATCAAAGAAGACAAGTGCGGGCAATCTGCTAATAAAACAAAATCAATTTGAAAACGCCTATCTATTGTGGTTTTATTAGTAAATGTCTTACGATTAGTTCATAGTTTCATACATTTATTAAAGATAATTTGGTCTAACTTCTGCTGTTCTACATCTTATTAAAAGTAATTATGAATAACCAAGTTTGGACAAAATTTTATAAATAGAAAACTAATAACAATTACTTTGATTTCAAAATGCGGTGCGCCTTGGGTTTTATTGTATAAGAAAATGTCACAATTTTATCCAATAAAAATGCGCCCCAACTAATAACAATTATTTTGATACTATAAATAATGTTGTAGAATAAGATGCCCTGTGTTAGCTTGCGTCTTCTTGACGTCTACCAAGATAGTGCGAATAAAGGATACTAATCCGCGGTTTATTTCTATGCTTGGCTACCAGAAGATTTCTTTTTCACAAAATGATTAAATCTCTTTTGCCCTTCATACGACTTCATATTATGCACTTCAGATTATTTCCAAGTACTTTCCTGCAAATCCCACCTCAAAATGATTAAATCTCTTTCTTTTATTTCAATAAAGTCTCTTTTGCCCTTCATTAGACTTCATATTTTGCACTTCAAATTTATAATAGGAATCAGCTGATTATAAGCTGATTATTAAATCTTTGCCCTTGGACAGGACATGGACGCAGGACGCCCAAGGGCCAAGATTTCACAAAATGATTAAAACTTCTTCCATCGGCTGCCACGTGGTAGAAGGCGGTGGGGCTCGGCTTTTATTCTGTTTTCAAATCTCAATTCAGACATTTCACAGATGTGGCATATTATATTCTCAAATGTTAATTCAGACATTTCACAGATGTGGCTTTTCTTTCCATTTTTTGTCTGCAACTAGCTAGGTCTGCAATGTGAGATACTTTTGTATCTCATTTGTAGTGTGTCACAACCCTTGTCGTCTGCAACTAACTAGGCCTCAAATCCATTTTTGTTTCCACATCCTCTTTTTGGCTTTGCAACACCTTTTCTCAAGTCAGTTCTTTTTCTCCCAACTTTAGTTTTTTTTCAATCTCAGTGTGGCCCAGCCATAGGCTGCACACTCGACACTTGGTGCCCCCAAATACTTTGATGTTCCATCAATCACCACTCGACACTTGGTGCCCCAAATACTTCGATGTTTCATCAATCACCACATATTGCATTCCATGCATCAATATTGACTATAAAAACTTCCTCAGGGCTCTGTAGTTTTAGCTTAAACTCAATCATCTCTGCCAAATCTTATACTCACAAGCATGAGTTTTTCAATTAATTTGAGGTTTTTATTTCCACCATTGCTAAATCTTATAATCTTCTTTATGTTCCTCAAGTCTCAGGATGGCAACTCTTGGGACGTCCAAGATGGTACAAGTAAGATACTTTTGTATCCAATTTTAAAGCTTCATTTGTGGTTCGTGATTCCTGCCGTCATCACGCCATTACTGCTCTTCCTCCTAACACCCATCAGATGATTATTAAATCAGCTGATTCATAGTAGGGATCAGCTGATTATTAAATCTTGGCCCTTTGTCGGGACATGGACGCGGGACGCCCAAGGGCCAAGATTCACAAAATGATTGAAACCTCATCCATCGGCTGCCACGTGGTTGAAGGCGACCCCGATTGAAATGTCTGAATTCACAAACGTGGGACTCGGCTTTTGTTATATTCTCCAATGTCAATTCAGACATTTCACAGATGTGCCGTATTATATTCTCAAATGTTAATTCAAACATTTGCAATGTGTCACATTTGTGAATGCCGTAAATTATAGACTATAAATCTAATTAAAGCTCAAGCTCCCCAGTCCCGGCAGAGAGAAAGAAAGTCAAGAAAACAAAAAAAGGGGAGAAAATAAATAAATCAAAACTCAAGGCCGTGCCATTGGGAAATTAAAAATGATAGCACTGGACATGCCCAAGCGTGTGAACTGTGAAATGGTGGGGGACCACAAAGTCAAGACAAATTAGTAATTAGAACACAAACTTCACATAACATATAAGCTAAGAGGTGACCTCAACCTTCATCCACAAATTCGAGAATATCTTTGCCTAGCCACTAGAAATTTGAGTGCAATTTTTATATTTATATTCAATAATTTCACATCAGAGGTAATCCCTGCTCATAAAGTCAAGACAAATTTTGACGTTGTTGTTTAAGTCACTTGTATTGTATAGTAGTTAGTTTTTCTCCTTTCTTTTTTATTACATAGTTTTTCATTCACAAAACACTTGTTAAGTCACTTATGAGGAGCTACAGTCTACGGGCAAACACTTGTTGAGGTTTAATCTTTTTGATTTAAATAAAAAAGAGTTAAATTAAAAACATTTATTAGAGTAAATCACAAAGAGTTAAATTAACTGGGCATGCATGGGTTAAGTTAAACAGAGGCAACCAAAATTTTATAAAGGGTACTGTAAATATTTATTTCGTCATGGTATCATGGAGCTTAAACTCCACCACAATTATTCAACTCTACCATTGTCAAATCTTATTTATAATAATTAAACTCAATCTTCTCTGTCAAATCTTATCCATCCATATTTTTATTTTGATTTGTTACTATAAATTTATTCTTTATTATCATTTTTTTATTTTGATTTTTTTAAACATAAATTTATTCCTTACACTACAATTTGTTTCCCAGTTCAATAAAAGTAGATTGACTAACTAAAAATATAAATAAAAGCACTAATGAATAATAGCACATTAGATTTATCAAAAAAAAGAAAGAAAGAAAGAAAGAAATAGCCCATGAGAGAAAGCCCAAAAAATGATATGGTCAACATTTGACGTCGTTCAAACAATTTCAACTTATGTCTTTTTCGTTGTTGTACAATTTAATAATTAAATTGTATAACAACGAAAAAGACACCCACACAACCGGAGCAAAGCTATCTTTGAACAATTGTTAAAAAATTATTACAATTAAGCATATATTGAGAATGAGAAAATCTAGAGGTAATATAATAAATTATTGAATATGTGACATGAGAAATATAATTTAATATAAATACTACTTGCATGTTACTTTTTCAAAATACATGAAGAGATAATATTACATTATTTATTTGTTGTATCAGTGGCATGAGCAATACAATTTACTTAATTTGGTTCTATTTACAATTTACTTAATTTGGTTCTATTATCAATTTTTAGATAAAAATAAGTTCTAAATAGTGTACCAAATGTGCTTTAACTAATTGATCTATTAAAAACAAATTCTACTTGATATTTGATTAACATCAGTATTTATAATTTAATGATTCGTATAGGATAATGGTTGAAAATTTATTATTATTGAACACTTTTTGAAAAATTATTGCAGTAAATTAAGCAAATACTGAGAAATAATACCAATCTGTGGAAAAAGAAAAGAACTGTATTAAAAGCCTTTTTCTCAAGGGGAAAAAAAAGTTTGAAGACATCCTTCTTTTTCTTTCTCTTTTTGAACTCGATCATCACCATTAGTTTACCATTTGGGTCTTCGCTTGAACAAACGGTGATGATCGAGTTTCCAAAAACCACCACTGTTTATTTTCCTTCTTTTTCTTTCTCTTTTTGAACTCGATCATCACCATTAGTTCACCATTTGGGTCTTTGCTTGAACAAACGGTGATGATCGAGTTTCCAAAAACCAGTCAATCAACAGGACAGCATGTGCAACTGGTCAAAAGAATTTGCCACGCAATTTCCAATTTTTCATGACATAAAAAGCTCACTATAAATTGAAGAATAAGAGAAAATTGAGTCTGATTTTGCTTCCTCTCACTCTTCTCTCACCTTTTTTTCGCTCTCTCTCTCTTCTCTCAGCACATGCCTCCTTCTCTCACCTTTCTCTCATTCTTTTCTTGACATTTAACATTTTTGTAAATTAAAAGTGAGTCTACCGATTCGCTCCCTCTCTCTCTCTCTTATCTCTCTCTTATCTCAGCACATGCCTCCTTCTCTCACCTTTCTCTCATTCTTCTCTTGACATTTGGCATTTTTGTAAATTAATTACATCCTCCCCTAGAAAACTTGAGCATCACCATAAGCATGAAATTTTCTATTGATTTGAGGTATTTATTTCCGCCATTACTAAATCTTATAATCTTCTTTATGTTCCTGAAATCTCAAGATGGCAATTCTTGGGCCGTCCAGGATGGTACCAGTGAGATTATGTTATATCCCATTTTGAAGCTCCCCTTCTTCTCTCAGATTCTTGTCCTGCTGTTACTATTGATCTATCTCTTCATATCCGTCAAACTCCACCTCAGGATCCGTCGCCAACTTTCTGTACGCTGTGGAAAACTATCCGTTCTCTTGGCAATATCAACACTTGCCTCTCTCATTTTGGCTCCATCTCTTTTCTTGGTGGCGTATTTGTGCCTCATATTCTTATCACTCTGTTATTCAGTGTTAGCCTCTCCGTGTAAGCGCTGCTTCGACTGGTTTCTACGTCTCACGAGCTCCGTAATAACATCCATTCCAACTATCTTCATCGCCTGTACTGTCAAACCAGCTCCTCCCCAAGTTGAAGTGAACATTAATCGACTATAATAATAAATAAGGTACGTAACCACAACCTGTTTGCTTATTTTATTTTCTTGTGTAACATTTTAATAGCAGTAAACTAACAAGATTCAAAATTACCTGCAGCCAAGTTCAAAGTCTGAAGATAACCTGGAAGCTGTGGTCGTCATTTGATATTAAATATTCCGTTTAGCTGGTGCCACTGCAAAGCTCCTAGTATCTATTAGGGCAACAAAATATTGAATTGTGAGTTTCATGTTATCTTTCCTGTTCATAGTTAAGGTAATAACGACAACGTGGAATACAAACAACAAACAACAAACAACAAAAAAGAAAAATATAAAAAGAAAAAAAAGGAAAGGTTTCTATTTCGCAGTTGTGGTCAGTTACTATTTCGGCTTGATTTGAAGAAAAGAGTTGAAAAGCACCTTTCTAGAAGCAAAACGAAACGATGATAGACACTGTCTGCTTTCTTTTACTTCTTTCAATATTTATTTACTTATTTCTTAAAATGCAATATTTATGATTTTCCAAGAAAGCAGCGGTTGTTTTAATTGGCTATGATATGGAGACCAGTATATTAATAAAATTTTGCGTCAGTTTTTTTTTCTGTTTTTCATTTTTATCCACCACTCCCTAGCGACAGGTCAGTAACGCAGTAAAACGTGTTGAAACATATAAAATCTATTAATTAAAAAAATATATTAGTTAATTGATGTATTTGCAAGTCAATAAACATGTATTTAATTAATTAGAAACCCATTATATTTTACCAATCTATTCCATTAAATATGGATTAATCGACTAAATATGTATTAAATTATTCAAAAAATAAATTCAAAATTTTTACTTTGAAAGTTCAATCCCAAAACTGATGCAATAAGAAAATTAAATAAGGAATTCAACCATATTTAAGTTTTAAAAAAAAAATAACATTGCCATATTTATTAAATAAATTATCATAACAATTACATTAATATTTTAGTAAATTATTAATTTATAATATCATTGGCATAACAGAGTTATATATATATATAAAAAAAAAAAAGGGCTCCGCATGCATGTGACAGTCAACACGTTTAAGTTGGTCCATAATTCTTGAAGATAACAAGAGTCGTACGTTTTCTTCATTGAGAAGAATTGGACCATATTGCACATCAGGACTGTAAGTCACTCTCTTATCTGTGTCTCCTGGCTTTCTCTTCCCGAATTCGAGTTCTTTTATTGAAAATAATTCTTACATAACCAAAAATAAATAAATAAATATTCAAATAGTGTGTTGGTGTTTCAGTAAATTAATTATCCATGGAGTCATCTTTAGATCAAAAGCCAATGCCCCCCCCCCCCCTTTATTTTTAAAANCCCCCTTTAATTTGAAATCACCTGAAGAAGAGGTTTGATCGATATTTTCTCCCTTTTTCCTTTTTTGAATGGAGATTCCTTTTAACTCTCTCTCTCTCTCTCTCTCTCACACACACACACACACACACACACACACTCTTTTTTCTTTCCATACTTATCCTAGTTTTTGGATGATTTATAATGCATGTTGAGTAATGGTAGACCTATTAATTCATGAAAAAGGAAAATCTTGTTGACTTGTGGATTTGTTCCTCTATTGGCTTATTGGGAAGTGTCTCAAGTTGCTTTGTTCCATTAATATAAGCTTTCGGGGGAGAAGTACTTAATACATCTATGGGTTCTTATAATTCCTTCTTCGGTTATTTATTAAGGTCCAATGATATAGGTTTACGAGATCTGAGAAGTTAAATTGAATTTGCATTCTTTGCAGTACTGTAATAGAAAAGCCTACTTTGTGACTTTTAAGCTTCATAATTCTTCGGTTTAATTTAATCTAGTTTAACCTGGATTGTGCGTATTGTTATATATTGTTAGATAATTCATATATATGTTTAAAAACCAACTGGCTAGCTAGCAAAAGAAACATGTTGTAGTTTATTAGTAAACGAAAGATTACATCTGACTGTACCTTAATCATAAATATGTGTGTATTAATCACTATAGTTCAATTAATAATTGGAAACTCAGCAACCAAATCCAAGAATCAGCTTTCAAAGAATATAGGACTTGAACAACCCCAATTTATCAAAATGTGGCTGTAGAATATTCTATTTTGAGCAGATTAACTAAGAAGCTTGGTAGGCTTTAGGCAATTACACAAATATGTTCATTTGAAATTTTAATTGTACCTGTGGATAATTGGTTCATTATGCCTGGGAAATTTTAATTTGTCTCCTCAATTAATATAGGTGCGGATACATGCATTTATCTCAATTAGAGTGCAATGTTACCATGAATAATAAAAAGATGGGGAAATGGAGAACAATGTTTCGGGATGTTCCAAGCTTTGTAGCTGTTTTTTTTTTTTTTGTTACTAGGCAAATTAAAGAAATGAATCGTTGTAATTTTGGAGATAAAAGAGAAGATCAAGTCTCTCTCGTATAGGTGAAAACAGTTCGCGTTTCGTAGCAAATGAAGGAGTTTTCAAGATTCTTTCTTCTTTATTAATCTCCAAACTAAAAAAAGAAAAAATGTTAGTTGGTAAGTAAGGGGGTAAGTAAGGGGTAAATTGATGAGTAAACATATTTATATTGTTAGAGACGTTTGATTGCTTCATGTCTCGTATCTCCACACTGAATGATTTCTTCTGAACGGGCTCTGAGAGGTTATTGTGAATGACGGCATTTTTGGTCATGCGACTAGTGATATTGTCATGGAGAGTATATTTATATTGCCATGGAAAGCATATTTGCATAATAATAATGCCACTTAGTTCCTATAGTTATGTTGTTGTACATACTCTCATTTTGATCACGCTGATAGAGAAAAAAATGTAGCTTCATTACGCATTATTGAAGTTTATTTTTGGTATGTTCCTTTCTCAACACTACTATTCATGTACCACTGGAACAAATCTGAAGATGAAGGATAATTAGAGAGTTGTATCTCCTGATTAGTTCTAATTTGTTATATGCATCCATTTTTTTGGAACATGAATCATTCATTTGTATATCTTTTGTGTATCACTTGTTCATATATCTTTTGTGTACAATCATATTTTTTGTCATATTTAAAAAGAGTAATGATAGGCATCCTAAATTTTTTATACAAAATTTCATTCCAATGATATAGTATTTATTGAGTGGTTAGTAAATGTTTATAACATCTAAGTGAATTGATTTTTTATTTTACTAACTAATTAATAAATGTCACATCATTTAAGATAATTTTTTGAGATAAAAAAATTTGGAATGTGTCTACTCATTTAAAAATACCTTAATCTAATCAATTGTCTAGTTGTAATAAATAATAAGTTAATCAATTTTGATGTATGTTTGTAGATGTGGGATCGCATTGAAATCTCACTATCTTGAATGGCATTTCATTTTATTACAATTGGTTAAACCCGGCATGAAAGAAAATTACAAGCAGCCCCGGAAGAAGACGAAAAGGTCCATAACCAATGAAAAACAACTAGTTTTAAGAGTGGAGCTTCTACCACCCTTTTAAATTCCTGATGAAACCATTTCCAATTTTACTAGTTTTAATACTAAAAATACACTTTTATTCTTAAACCCTATTTCGTCAATCCTATTTCGTCTGTTTGTTTGTTGCTGTTGGTTTTTTTTTTTTTTTGGTTTTCTCACTCCTAAAATAAAATGGAGTGATCACTCTGATCTAAAATAAATTATTTGAATTTTCCTTAGTTTAAAAGTGCTCTTTAAGTATGAGAATAAATATTTTTTGAAAAAACATGAGAATAATAAATTTGTAAGAAAAGAAAAGAAACAAAGGTTATTTCGACAAAATATCGGATAGATGATGAGTCACAAACATTAAAAAGAAAAGAAAATGACATGTTGATGTAATGAAGGACTTTGCATATAAAATAAGTAATAGAATATGTGGGTTTCTTAGTGCCTGTTTGGTATGGCTTATTTAAAAGCTATAAGTACTTATTTAATCCCACAAGCACTTTTTAAATTTTTTTATAGTGTTTGGTTATTTTTTTAGTAGAATTTTTTTTACCTTAAATAAGCTAATTTACCTCTACTACCAAAAGCCCAAATTTTGAGCTTTTGGGAGTAGAGGTTAGAGAGCTTTTCCAAAAAAAATATAATATCAAAAATATCCTTGACATATTTTATTAATTACATAATACCCTTTGTATAAAATCTACCCAACGAAAATTGTTGCTGCCACTTCACTTTCTCTCTCTCTCTCTCTCTCTCTCTCTCTCTCTCTCTCTCTCTCTCTCTCTTAAATAACCAACACTTTAATTTAATAACCAAGAGGAAAAAAAATTAATCACGCCCACTCTTCTTTGAGATGCACAATTGAGATGACTTTTGGTGTTTGAAAAAATAGATGGAAAATTTTGTGACAAATGCCTAGTTTACTTTTTAGTAAGCAAGTGAAAATTGTGATTGATTCAATAGTTCTTCACAATTTTATAAGAAAATATGCAAATAATGACCAAGAATTTCAACCTTTTGATAATGATGACGAATTGCTTCCAACAAGTGAAAGTGAGAATCAAAGGGAAGAGAACAATGAAGAATAAAGTACAAGTTCATTCAACGTATGTGAAATAGACCAAGAACGTGATCAAATTGAGACACTTCTCATGTTCCGTTAACATTTCAGTTATATTATTGATTATCATTTTAATTTGGATATTATTATTTGTTTGGGAGTATATATCAATGATGCAATTTTTAATTTTGAAAATTAAAGAAATGATTGAACTGATTTTTTCTTATTAATTGATAGCTTGGATGCATTTTGTTACATGTTATATCATTATGAGTACATATTCTTTTTAGTAATTTAATTACACAAAAGCACTTTTAGTTTTACACAACCAAACAATTTAATGGTTCAAAAATATTTTTTTAATTGACAAACAAATATTCAATGACTTTTTGTCCAAAAACTCTATTGGTATAAACTCTACTCCTATAAGCTTTATTTCATAAGTTGTACGAAATAGAGCTTTAGAAGAGAGAGAAACAATAAATGAGTTTAATTAGAATTGTATGATTGTCTAAAATCGTAATTTCCAAAAAAAGGGTGCAATGAGGATAATGAAGGGGTGTTAATATCATTGCACTAGTTTGAAGACGGAGAGAAGCCCAAGAAGAGAATAGGCCTAGAACCTAATCAGAGAGTTGTCTTCTAAGTCCGGCTACCCCGGCCGTCAGATTCATTGCAGCATCAACATTTAATTTGATACCCTCCATTTAATAATAATAATAATAATAATAATAATAATAATTATTATTATTATTATTATTATTATTATTATAATTAATTAATCTATTAACAATAATTAATAATAATTTTTAGTTAAAATGTCAATAATAATAATAATAATAATAATTAACAATACTTACTATTAATAATTAATTTTTGAATAATAACAGCAATAACAATAATTATAATACAAAATAATAATTATAATAAAATTAATTAAGTATTTTATAGTATTTTATAGTAATTTGCTTAATTTGTTACAATTAAGCAATAACTCATTTCGATATTTATTCTAAGACCAAGTAAACACATAAATTGTAATACATTTTATTCTAATTACGATTTCTACACTTAAAGTAAATTAATTATTTTGATTTCAATTCTTCATTTTTATTCTATCTATTCTAATTCTAACACATTATGTTTCCAGCTAATTTCGATTCCTGTTTAGTGAATGCACTATAAAACTGTAAACCACTTTATATTCAATTAGACCACTTTATATTATTTACAATTTTTTAAGTATTATGAATTTTAAGATGCATTCACTAGCACAGGAATCAAAATTAATTCAAAACATAATGAGTTAGAATCGAAATATCTAGAATATAAATGAGGAATTAGAATTAGAATAATTTATTTACTTGAATGGCATGAATCATAATTAAAATGAGATGTATTACCATTTATGTGTTTACTTTGTCTTAGAATCAAAATCAAAATAAATTAAATTGTAAAAAATTAGTATAAAATCCTTCATTAATATTTATCATAATTATTATTTTGTATTTTAATTATTGTTATTGTTATTATTATTCAAAAAATAATTATTAATAGTAATTATTGTTAATTATTATTATTGACATTTTAACTAAAAGTTAATAGATTGATTAATTATAATACTTTTTATGCTTGTTAATAATAATAATAATAATAATAATAATAATAATAATAATAATAATAATAATCCATTAAAGCACAGAAAGTGAAATTTTGTTAATTCAATAATTATGTAAGGGTAAACTCACT
>MKYO02006454.1:0-26501 GCA_002013955.2 Citrus medica | reverse complement strand
TTAAAAAAATTGTAAATAAATTATAATTTTAAAAATAAAATTGGTTATTAATACCATAATAAATAACATAGAAAATTAGTTATAAATATACAAGTTTAAATGATTGACATGTGGAGAATTGTTAAATATACAAGTTTAAAGTTTAAATAAAATTGGTTATTAATAACCAATTTTATTTTTAAAATTATAATTTATTTACAATTTTTTTAGGTGTATAGATTTTTTTTTTGAAAATTGGTTATTGATAAAAATTTAAATAGAGGAATTGGGCAATGAGGGTATATTTATAATTTTTTTTATAATATCCAACTTGTCTATTTATAATTTTATTAACAATATATAGACAAATTGGATAATCTAATACTTTTTTTATATGCGAGAAGGGTATAATGGTAAAATTATAATAAATTGGGGTGTAAATATTTTTTTTAAAACGTTAGGGGGATTTTTGTCCCTTTACTTAAACATTGGGGGTGTGTTTGTTATTTTTCCTAATACTTATAAATAAATTATAAATAATATAGAGTATAGGGGGCTGAATGATATTTTCCGCCCTTGTTAACGAGGAGGGTAAATTGATGAGAAAATAATGATTTGGGCAATGCAAGTATATATATATATAATTTTTTTTTTCTTTCAAAGATGCTTAATTCCTTCGTATCTCATTTGTCCCCACACAGATTTAAAGGTTCCGAGAGATTATTACGGTCACATTGATAGGATAAAAGGGTACCCCTAAGGCCTTACGCATGGTTGTAGCTTAGTTTATGACTTTTTGCCACAAACTCACGACAAAATACAAAGATGATAAGGTAATTTGTAATATTATTTAAAGCTGATGCGTTGTAGAAATTAAGCAAAAGCTGACGCGCATTCAAAAGAGTTCAAAGAGTTACTCACGTGCGGGTCCGCGATGTCATATAAAAGGATACTTCTATTCTACATTTCTCTTTTTGATTTTAACATCATTTTTGTTCTAAAGGTCCTTCAAAATTGAACGAATAATTCTAAGCCTAGAAAAAGTGATGTCTACAAAAGTGAAAGCACTGATTTGCACACATTTACGTGAAATGGTGACAGATATATTGATTTGGTTTGAATTTTGTAATGAGTAAGTGCTGTTCTGTTCCTCTGAAAGAGACCCCCACCCTTATACCTAGTAGAATATTACTTATTCTTGACTAAATTTTCTTGAGGATAAGATAATCTGCTCCCTTCACATAATTGTGATGAAAGAAGGCTGTTTTTTTTTTTGACAGTACATAATTATATAATTAAAAACAAGGTTTGAATCAAAGTTGCATTTTCTGTTCTCGATATTAGAATAGATTGTGCATGATTCTATGCTTTAGATTTGTTTTTATTTCGCAAGCTTTACTTTATTTACAATTCATCTCTTTTATCTCCTTTCATGACGTGGGAACCCTTAGTGGTAAAATGTTAGTCAAAGGTCGACAAAGACAAAGGAGGGACAAATCTTAGCCATTAATCGTAAACAATGCTCAAATGTGAAATGATCCAAATGATGCACGAATAGGGATGGCAATTGTACCCGCAAATCCGTAAATCCGTCCAAACCCGCCTGTTGCGGGTAATTTTACCCGTTGCGGGCGGGTTTAGTATTATAAACTAAAACCCGCACATGGATGCAGGTGGGTTTAGTATTAACCTTATATCCGATGGATACCTGCATGGATATCCACCAAACCCGTAATATTTTTTCTAAATATTTTTAATTTAATTTTAATCTAAAAATGTAGAAAGAAAATAATGTAATTATTCAAATTACCAAATAACCAAAGGCTCAAAGTTGTGTATGTATGTATGTGGCCCATTTTCCATTCTAAAGTCATAATCTAAAGAAAACTAAAGGCATTTCCCTTTGAATTAGTATTTGAAAATATTAATCTTAATTATTATTATAGACATTGTGTTGGATGGGTGCTTATGGCGGTGAATGAAATGAATATCTTCTCTTGGAGCTTGTTTTAAATGATAATATGAAATGTAATTATTATTTTTAGATACTAGTTTTTGTTTTTTAAAAGAATTTGTTTAATTTATACTTAAATTTGAAAATTTGTGTTGGATTGATGTAGAAATTTTAATTTTTTATTTACATTGTTTAAATATAAAATTGAGTATGTTATATGGAATTTGAGGTTATTATTATAAATTTACATATTAAACATTTGTTATTTTAAATACGGAAACCCGCAAAAAATTCACCGGGTACCATTGCGGGTTTGGTAATTGTTAAAACCCGCTGCGGGTGGATTTTTTTAAAAAAAATTAAAACCCGCTGTGGGTTGCGGGTGGATTTGATAAATTAAATTTTGTGCGAATTTAAGTTTGGTAATAACAAACCCGCTGCAAACGGTACCCATTACCATCCCTATGCACGAATGATGTGGGGGCCGGAAAAAGGCACAATGGTGCTTTCTTACTCTTAACCCTTTTATTTTTTTTTTGGGGGTGTGTTTGTGCTTGAATATGAGCGTTACTCTGTTTAGCAGGCGGCTCGATGTGATGCTGCCAATGGGCTTTATATAAAAGTCGTATAGGCTTCCCAATCCCGAAGAAGACGTTAACCACATTCATCATGAGCCTTTTTGATTTGAGATTTTTAATTTCCCCCAATATTAAATCTTTTAATCTTCATTACGTACTCGAAATCTTGTAAGTCAGTCCGGGGGCCATGTAATCAATGCTCATTTTTGCCGTTCATTTTTTACTTCTGTTCGCAAGATGATGTCCCTTCTGTGGATTGTGAATATTAAAATTTCAAAATTCGATCGTTGTATGTATAAAGAGATTTGAAGTCTCCCCTAATTAAGCATCAACGTACTTCTTCGAAATTGATGAACGATAGAGATCTAGTGGGACGAGGGATATCATAACGACACGCGTTGCAATAACCTATTTGTGAATTACTTTTGACAATTGAAGAACTAATTATTGATTGTCAGTTTACGTGTGCTGGTGTTCTCAGTCATGCCATTATGGACACTGTCATTGGAGAGCTTGTGCGTATACTATGGTTCGCATTTATTATTTATATTTGTCATATCGAAATATTAGTTCATTAATTATTTTCTAATAAGAATATTGTTACTTAAAAAATATAAATTTTAATACACTAATAAATTAAAAAATATAATTTTTAATATGTCAAAATTTTATTTTTATAATATTTTTATTTTATTAAAGTAAAGATATCCTAACTGAAAAAAGATTCATAGTTCCATATAATTATATTTGTTGTACATAATAAAAAATCATAAATGGAAGAAGAACCACGTTGTTGTTGTTGTTGTTGTTCTTCTTCTTTTTTTTTTTTTTGTCTAACTCGCAAATCTTCACTACCAAAAATGTGCTAAACTGTCGACTTAAAAAAAAAAAAAAGACAATGTCTCAAGCTGGAGATTCCTTACCCAGAAAAATAATAATAAATAAATAAAAATAATGTGTCTAAATTCCTTCCCTTGTAGCAAATAATAGTTGAATCAGGATTCTCTCATGATCTGATCATATCCTGAATAAATAATTTAATTATTATTGATAATTAATAAATAAAAAAATAAAAGAAGTTGAATATTACTCATTCACTACTACTAAAATATACATGACAAAAATTCTTAAAAAATTCAAAAGAAATCATATTAGGAGAGGATATTTTCCATAATAGTTAATCTTAATAATTGAATCAGGATTCTCTCATGATCGGATCATGTCATGAATAAATAACTCAATTATTATTGATAATTAATAAATAAAAAAATAAAAAAATTGAATATTACTCATACACTACTATTAAAATATACATGATAAAAATTCTTGAAAAATTCAAAAGAAATCAGATTAGGAGAGGATATTTTCCATAATAGTTAATCTCCCTAGTTTCAATTTTAACAAAATGGGCGAATCATCATTGTTTTTTCTGATTATAAATTAACAGTTAATTCTAATGGGCCCTGCATGCACGTGGCAGTTGATTACGTTTTTTTTTTTTTGAGAAGATGAAAGACAAAGCTCAGTTCCGAGGTCCGCACAAAACAACATAGGTGATTACGTGGCATCACAAAAACGATGGCGTCACGTCAGATAAACGGACTCTTGCTGTCTTGCATCATTTTCTGGCGGCAAACATCAAGATTTTCGGTCTTTCACGTCAACAGTCAACTACCGCAAAAAGAATAATTTTTTTGCTTTTCTTTTTATATTATATAAAAAAATTAATATTGTATTCATTAATTTTATTATAATATCATATCATTTATTCATATAAGCAGGGTACATCCGTGCCAGATTTCGTATATTCACTATTTAACCACGACCAATTTCTTACTTTGAGGCAAAGGAAAAAAAGAGGCGGGAATTTACAAGGAGAAAAATTGAAAGACGGGACCTTTTTTCAATCTCTTTTCGACACTTCAGCTTTTGGCCGTCTTGTCTGTATTTTTACCAAAAGCTTGTTGACCTGTGTTTTGATATGGAATTAGTTACTTTTACCATCTTGAGGGGGTTAGGATCTCAAAGGAGGAAGTGAGGATCCCTCGAAGACAGAAATGAAGGTGAAAACGGGAAATGTGAAAGAGTTTGTGTCTAACTGGTGAAGGATAATTAAAAAGAATTTGTGTCTCATGAGTAGTTCTAATTCGTTACATGCATTTCTTTTTTGGAAGATGTATAATTCATTTGAACATCTTTTGTGCTTAGGCTTTCTTTATTCCTCTCATTATTTGAAAATACAATAATTTAATCCATTATCTACTTGTAATAAATAATATGTTAATCAATTTTTTATGTGTGGTTATAGTGGACGTGCGATCGTACTCAAATCTCTCTATTATGAATAAAATATCAATTTGTTTTGAAGTAATTAGTAAATTAGACAATTGATTACTAAAAATGATTTGCACCCTACCAATGAACCCTTCAATATTTGAGGCAACTTTATTATCAATAATGCTCTATTTACTTAATTGAAATACTTAGTTTGTATTTGAATTGATATGCTAAATGACATGTCACTGTCTGATTGATTCAAGTGACAGATAGTTATTAAATTTTATCATTTTTAATCTAAATAGTATATTTCTATTGGTGACACATTAGTTAGGATACAAACTAAATATCTCAACTAAGTAAGCATACCATCACTCCTTTATTATTAATTCAACTTTTATTTACTCTTGTGTAGGATTGAGGTGGGTTAGAGCGACTCCTACCATTTCTTGTAATAACTTGGACTAGAAAAACAAAGAGCATGGTCTGGCTTAATTAAGAAAACTAAAATTTCCATTACAAACATGTCTATGAAGCTACTAGTTTAAAAAGGGAGAGAGGCCCAGCAAGGGAATAAGTCCAGCATCAGGTTGTCTCCTCAGCCCTACTATCCCAACAGTCGGATTCATTGCAGCATCAGTATGTCCGATTTGAACCAGCCTGAAAGTGGCGGTAACAAAATTGGATTCAGCCCCACAATCGCCTACCACTACATCACTACATGTATCATCTCCGAACGACGGCGTACGAGGGAATCTTGTTGAGGATATTATCTCACATTGGAAGAGAATAGTAATTTGAAGAATTTTTAATTTTTAGACTAGTTTTTTGGTTTAGTTAGACTGTGAATATCTATAGATCAACAAATTAGATCAAGCATTCCCCTTAGTCCACGAATATGAAAAGTATGCTCTTTTTATTAATTGGATCAAATAATAAGCATTTTCTTTATCCATGAATATCACAAATGGATTTCTGAATGTTTATAACGCCAAAGAAAGAAAGAACTATGGCTGAAGACCCTTTATGGGTAAATTTCATTTTCATAAGATATATTGTAATTAACTCATACCCATATAATATAATACATAGATACATAATACAAGATCTTTAAAATGATCAACACAGCTCTCGTCAATGCTGGATTTAAACTAATGAGATATCTCATTGCAAAGGCTTTAACCAATAATTAATTCCTTTCTCATATAGTTTAAAATTTTAAAGCTCAATTAAAGTAATGTTTCTTTGAAATTTTTAAAATTTAATCTTTTAAAGTGAAGAAGAAATTGAAAATTGAAAGAAAAAAATTATTAAGAATTCGAGATTATGTTATAGCACTGGCGAAAGCCTCCGTCGAATGAATGGAATATTAATTTATTTCCACAAAAATAATAACATTAATTTGGCACTCATAACATGCAAGAAAATTACAAGGACGATGGTTGGGCTAATGGAAATTTTTGCAAACAAAAAGAAAACTTTACCTCAATATAAAAAAAATTACAAACTACTAATTACAAAGCAGCGCTCTTTTGGTTTTTACAAAGCTCAAGCAAGAGAGCAACGATCCTCGAGATTCACGAAACTTCTGCGCAACTTCGTTAATTTTCCAAATGCCAGAATTACCCTCTATCTCGTGAGGATAAACATTTTTTTTCCATCATCTAATGGTTTTGTATTCCCTCGTGTTGTATCAGCACTCCCTCTTTTCTTTTTTCTTTTTTTTTGTCCTTTTTTTTCAGAAAAGACTTGTATCAACACTCTTATGTATAAGTTCATGATCAATTGAACTTTTTTCTTTTTTTAAAAAAGTTGATCATGTGATATACTAAGCGTTTTTTTTTTCAAAAAAAAAGGGGTAGATCTGGAATTTCAGTTTCATAAGGGTTTTGGACTTTTGGTCTTGTGTGGACAATTTGAAATTAGTTGACTTGGTTGAAAGCCATTTGTGCGTGTGAGTGTGTCTCATTCTAGGTCTGACAAAATAGAGGGCTAAATCAGAGATTTGATCATCTGTTGGATTAAATGTACACGAGGCTGAGGCTCTCTTTTGTCTTTTGATATTGTTAGGCTGTAACGCTACGAGGCTAGGCTGAGGCTCTTTTTCTCGTTTTTCTCTCTCCTTTGTTTTATGAAAATGAGGCCGTGAGGAATGTTGCCATCCCATAAATCCCCCAAGAGCTCAACTAGCAGCCCTTTCTTACGGTTAGCTGGGCGCTCAAATCTTCTTCCATTGCAAAAGTATGAAATTTTCTTTTGACATTAAACTTCCAGAAATGCATTGTCCTGTCGATGTGAGATTTTTGTTTCCACCATTAATGAATCTTGTAGTCTTCTTTTTCTTCCTGAAATCTCAAGATGGTCAGTCTTGGTCCCTCCAGGATGGAGCCAACCACATACTTTTGTACCCAATTTTAAAGCTTCAATTCCCCTTCCTAGGTCTTGCCGTCCTGATATTACTGCTCTTTTTCCTCACAGCCATCAGAGTTCCTCTCAGTGTAAGCAGCCCTCTGTCCGTGAGTTGTGGAGACCATCTCTCTTTTCTGCTGGCAATATCCACAATCGCCTCTCTCATTTTGGCTCCTTTCCTTTTCTTGGTGGTTTATTTGTGTCTCATAATCCTATCACTTTTTTACGTAATGTTAATTTCTCTGTTTAAGCGCTGCTGCAAGCGACACACTGCCGTGGCACCTCCTCCTGATGATCAAGTTGAAGTTGGAGTTGAAGGTGATCGGCTCATCCAAGACCTGCAGCCAAGTCCGATGGAGGATCTGGTGTGATTTTACTTGGGACTTGATAACTGCTTAGGGCATATATAGATGCTTAAGTGCCTCTGTTTTTTTTTTTTAAAAAAAACGTAAAAATCAGTTGTTTTAGTTATGCATATGACAACGTATATGTCCCTTTCAAAATAACAAACGATAGATGCTTCTAATTGTGATGTTTTAAAGAAACTTATTTTATCTTAAGAGTTGTGATTAGTGTAAGGAAAGATGAGAGAAAAATGAGAGAAGTCTCTATCTCCCACTCTCTCTCTTCCCTTTTCTTCTTTATTTCTCTTATTTTTCTTTCACATCTCTCTGCACCAAGCATTTTTCATGTAATAATTGTAATTGCCATTGATAAAGTGGAATCCAAGCCTTTTTCGATTGGAAAGTGTTTGGTTCTGCATGGTCAATGTCCGTGGATATCATGAAATGGCAGGTATCTTTGTCCTTTTAGTTTAGCTGCTAACTATTGTCGGCTTTATTGAAGAAAAGACTTGAAAAGCACTTCCCAGATTCTGGGAGCAAACCAATGATAGATATATAGCGCTTCTTGTACTTATTTCCAGATTCGTTTATTTTTGTCTTTTTTTATTGTAGTATTTATGATTTTCCAAAAAAGAAGGGATGGTTTAATTAGTTATGATATTGAGAACAATATATTAAATAAAATTTTGCATTAGATTTATAGGGTTTTGATATGTTGAAACCGTTTTAAGGTATAACACGTCTTTATAGCCACACAATTAAAGTTATAACATGTTTTTTTTAATATTTATCACTTTAAGTGTGTGGTTGTGATTTGTGCTCTATCTTGGAGCTGATCCAAATCAGCCATTGCCTTTTCATTTTTTTTTATATTCGGACTCCAGGATCATATACTCACTAATAGCCATTAAAATTTTATATAAATATTGAGAATTAGCTTATGGCAAGAGTAATGAACAAATTATTAATAGCCAAATGTAGACCCCCTTTACTTCTTGCTAGGGGTGGGCATGAGTTGGGTTGGATATGGTTTATGAAAACCCAACCCAACCCATTATTGAATGGGTTAAAATAAAAATAATCCAACCCAATTAAATAAGAGTTAGACTATTGGCACCCCTCTCATCTCCTCATAAAATCCCCTTTTTAATTATATTCATTTTATTTTCGAAAATGCCCCTTTTTTTTAAATACACTTTTCTAAGTTCTCAATTTTCATTTGATTTGTTTTATTGTTAAAACTCAAAGTATTATTGTGCTATTTTAATTATTTTCAATTTTATTATTAATCTACACACAAATTAAAAAGTTATATAGGTGATAAGTTTTTTAGTGTTAATCATTGGCTGAAATAACATATATTTCAAGTTATAATTTCAAAGTAATTTTAAGTATAAAAATATTTAATCAATAAGAAATCAAAAGAGCACAATAGATTATTCTAAATTTGTACAATTTATTTTAGTTAAATAGGAGGTAACATAAAGATTTTTTTTTTGAAAAGGATTGATTATGAATTAAGTAATTTGCTGAAAAAAAAAATCTATATGTGTTTAATTTTCAATTGTCCTTAATTGTAATTTTATTTGAAGTGGGGTTTTGTAAGAATAATGTAGGGGGTGCCAATAGTTCCACTCATTAAATAAATATATTCAACTCAATCCAACCCAACCCTTAAATCATCGAGTTGGGTTGGGTTGGGTTGAAGATTTGAAAATTGAATCAAAATTAAAACTTAAATAAAGAAAAGGATATGAAACTTTTAATAAAACTTATTGAAATCAATTATAAATATATTATAGCATGAAAATTCTATTCATGGTCTAGTGTTTGAAAAAAAAAATAAAGAATATAGAATGAATAAATTAGAGAAATACCTTAGTTGACTGAGAATTGAGATTTAAGAGAGTGATTTTAGTTCTGATATTAGAGTCTATAGTAAATTCAAGAAAAAAATAGTCTCTTTTATAAAAGAATAAAAAGAGGATAAAAATAGATTAGTCATTTAGATTTTTAGGATTTTGTAAATTGAGAATTATTATTATTATTATTATTATTATTATTATTATTATTATTATTATTATTATTATTTATGAGGGTTGGGTTGGGTCAAATAGGATTCATCATAATTAATTGGGTTAAAAAATTAATCCAATTAATTCATAATAACCCACTCAACCCGTTGAAATTAAATTGAGTTAGGTTGGGTCTATTGGGTTGGAATAGATTTGCCCACCCTTAGCATGCATGCTTTGCAATTGCAAAGAATTTAAGAAAGGTGTGTGTTGTCTTTCAACGACGACATTTTGCAATAGATGTGTGGATCTCTCTCCCTCTCTTCCACTAATTAACCGAACCTGACCCAATTGTTAATTGGGTTAAAAAAAATTGACCCAATTAACTCATAATAACTCACTCAACCTGTCAAAATTAAGTTGGGTTCGATTGGGTTGGGTTGGGACCATTGGGTTAGATTGAGTTTGGCCACCCTTATTTCTTAGTAGCTAGATTGACTGTTTTCTATTCATATACCCAGATCTAGCTACCTTACAATAGTTATAAGGTACCACCAATTTTTTTTTTATAAATCATTTCAGGCATTCACCGTCAGATTTAATGAAAAAATAGTCTCAACCGTAAAGACTTGTCTAATTGATTATTAACATTATACTCTCTAATATTTATCAAAAACTCAAAAAAATTGAAGAGTTAAAATATTAAACACATAAGCCCATAATCAGTAGTGAGTCTTAAGAAAAGAAATATTATTTAATATTATTTAGTCATTTTCTTATTATTATATTATTCTTTTAAAAAACTAAAAAAAATTAAATAAATAAAACTACAATTTAGAAGATCACCAGCCAAAGAACAAAAACTTATAAATAAAAAATAGTATAAATGATAAAATTGAAATTGAATGTCACAAAAGAAAAAATTAGTGGTACCTTACTTACAACTGTGTCAAGGTATCTGGATCCCCATCTGTAATGCCCATTAAGCTTTATAAATTAAGATTTTACATTTATAAATTTTAAATAAAAAATAAATAACATACTCCACCCAATGTTTTCAAAATGGACCCCACATGTATATGACGGTTAATATGCCTCGTCCAATGATTCTGGAGATGACAGGTGTAACTACGTTATCATCGGGGACAAGGATTGGATCACGTTGCGGCACCAGGACTTTAAGTCGCTGCCTTTGGCTATATATGTCTCCTGGTCTTTCTCTTCCCGAGTTTAAGTTCTTTGTGGAAAATAATTCATACGTAACCCCAAAAAAAATAAAAAATAAAAAAATAGCCCGTCGGGGCTTCAAGGGTTAGATAAAAAACCAGCGCCGCCCCTCCGTTTGATTTCTCCTCAACAAGTTTTGCCTACAGCTGGAACCCAACATATCAAATTTAAGGATGATTTAGAATGCATGTTAAGTAATTAATTTTATTACCTTTTAAACTAGTAATTGCAGATGAAATGGAAAAATCATGTGGAATATTGAATTGTGGACTTGATCCTCATCTAGTGGCTTATTGGGATTAAGAGAAGAATGAATATACATTACATTTATAAATAATATTTTTTCCTCTCTGAAAATACAATAATTTCATCCGTTGTCTACTTGTAATAAATGATCTGTTAATCAATTTTGATGCGTGTTTGCAGTAGATATACGATGGTACTCAAATCTCTCTATGTTGAATGAAACTTCATTTTACTTCAAAGTAAATAGTATAGGTAGACAATTGATTAAGAAAAATGACTTGCACCATAGACATGCAGGACCCAAGTTGCCTCAAAATTTGCCTCGATGGTGTTGTGGTTGAGTGGCCAAAAAATGATTTACACCAAATTGGATTCAGCTCCACACACAGATTGCCTACCATTATATGTATCATATCTGAACTGCGCCGTAAGATGGGAATCTTGTTGAGGATATTATCTCACGTTGGAAGAGAATAATAACTAGGCTAACTATATGAATTTGAGAAATTTTCTAATTGTAAACTAGTTCTTGGGTTGAATTAGACCATCGGTTTCTATGAAGCTAAAGCCTTAATTGGATTCAGCCCCACACCAAAGCCTGCTTACGAGATCCCCGCAGTGCAATCTTTTTTGTCAATAGAGGAGAGAAGGGTGTGTCCAATTGGGTTAGCTGAAGACTGCTGGCATCTTCCCCTCATACGCCTGAAGGTATAGAGTCCTCCAGCGAAGGTCAAGAATTCCAAACATATTTACCTTTGTGGTAACAAGAAGGAGCTTCCTCAGCGAATGTAAACACTTCTCATGTTTATATAGAGCTAATCTTAATTTGAGATCCCAAAAGACAGTAAAAGCTCCACTTGTCTATAGGAAATTTGAGATGAGGGAGTTATCAGTTATGAAGTCCCTTACTTTTAAATATTGTTGGATTAAGATACAGCATGGAATGATTATAATTTTAGTGCAAATTAAGTTGAATTTGGAAATTTATTGGTTTCTAGAACACTGCATATTTATTTTGAGGGCTTAAACTCCCTCAAATTGATCTATTTTCACTCTTCTATATTCTATTTCCTTCTCATTTCGTTCTATGTTTCAGTAAAAACAATCTGTTTGTATCATTCCCACTCTTGTTGAATCAAAAATCAAAATCACTTTTTCTATGACTGTATTTCGGTGCACGCATATCAAAACATTTGGATCCTATTTGGAGCAGATTGTTGAGAAATTTGTTATGGTTTAGGCAATCAAATTAGTCTTTTTGAAATTTACATTAAGTTTTGGGAGATAACTATCGTGTAAATCAGTGCTTGTGAACGTATAAATTGATCTCCAGTAATTGAGAAATTTCTTGATGTTAGTGAAGCTGATGATCTGTAGAGAACAGAAAAGAAGTTTCAGTTTCAGAGAGGATGTTAGTGAAGCTGCTTAATATGAAGAACAGAGGAATCGAGTGTAGCTTATTCAGTTGTTCTTGACTGTAGCAGATTCACTCCCTCAGCTGATGTGGCTTGGTGACGTGGCTTAGTTAGTTACTCTGATTAAGCATTCTTCAGATGTGTGTAACTGATTACTAACAAATGTAACAAACTACTTCCTTGACACATATATAATCGTGTAAACTGTTGAGATGCAATTAATAAGAATATTATCAAGTTTTCGTTTTCTGTATTTTCTTTCATTTTCTTTTAGCTTTCCAGCTTGCCAAACACAAATACTTAAAGTTCTTTCATGGTATCAGAGCCATCAATGGCAAGTATACTTCAATCTAATACTTCTTATAACTTTGTTACACCTGTAAAATTGGATTAGAACAATTTTATTCTGTGGAGGACACAAGTCTTAGCATCAGTCAAAGGAAATGGATTGGAAGGTTTCATCAATGGTGGTTTGAAATGTCCAGAACCTTTTCTTCCTTTTACTAGTACTGGTGAAGCTTCATCATCAAATGTAAGTGAACTACGATCTGCAAATCCTGATTTCATTGCCTGGGAGAAATCAGATCAACTTCTCTTGAGCTGGATGCTATCATCTATTCAGCAAAGCTTGCTGTCAACTGTGATCGACTGCACTACTTCAAAACAACTTTGGGATTCTCTTAACAGTATGTTCATTTCTCAGTCTCAAGCTCGAATTCAAACTCTTAGAATGCAAATCCAAACTATTAAGAAAGGATCTATGAGTATGGTTGAGTATTTTACTAAAATCAAACGGATAGCTGATACACTAGCCTTAGCAGGAAAACCAGTAGAGCTTAATGACTTTGTTATGCATGTGTTGACTGGTCTTGACTCTTCTGATTATGAATCTTTGACAACTGCTGTTCTAGCTAGAGAAGGAACCATTACCTTAGATGATCTGTATTCGTTGCTTCTAAATCATGAAAATAGGATTGAACAAAAGAAAGGTAAACTTGCTAGTGATGTTATGCATCACATGTCAGCTAATGTAGCACAGAAAGGTCCATATTCTGGTAAAAATAACAGTGGTTTTCAGAAAAACTTTGGAGGTAATTTTGGTGGTGATAATAGTCCAAATGGTGGCTATAATAATAATGGATCTTCATTTGCTAGTGGAAGAAATTTCTCAGATGTTATTTGTCAAATTTGCTTCATTCCTGGACATGGAGCAAATAGGTGCAAAAACAGGTTTAATCATTCTTTTGTGCCTCATGAGAATTTTGGTAGAGGCAGGTTCTTTAATGGTTTTGGAAGGGGCTCAATGTTTCCTGGTCCTCATTTTGGATCAAATTTTGGAAACTCTTATGTGCCAAGAGGTGGTGCCTTTCAAGCTCATATAGCATACTCAGATCCTGCTATCATCTCTGGTTATCCTCCTCTTAACTACCCCACTGGGTTTGATAACTTTACTCTTGGTTACACTAATGGATTCTCACCATATACTCCTGGTTTCACTAATGAGATGTCTAGTACTTCAGCTCCACCAACTCAGCCACACTGTGCTGCTAATCCTGAGATTGTTGAAGATCCCTCATGGTATATTGATAGTGGAGCCACAAATCATATCACAAATGATTTAGGTAAGCTTGTTAATTCTAAAGCTTACTTTGGTGATGAACAATTATTGGTTGGTGATGGAAATGCATTGCTTATTGAACATATTGGATCAGTTCAGCTTGTTACACACACTTTTGAATCACTGCTTCTTAATCATGTTCTACATGTACCAAAAATTACCAAAAATTTGCTTAGTGTTTCTAAATTGCTTGCTGACAACAATGTCAAACTTGAATTTGTTGGCACATCTTGTTTCATTAAGGCCAGGAGCACCGGGATCATCTTGCTTGAAGGAGTTGCTAAAGGAGGCCTCTATAAAATCAAAAGTTCTAGCTCATCCTCCCATCCTCAGTCTGTCACTCAGTCAGCTGCTGTCAATAAAGTCATTCTTGGTCAAAATAAGTTTCAGTCTCTTTTTGCTTATCTTCCTTATTCAACTTGTGAGAAACTTAGTTCAAATTCTTGTCAGAGCAGTGTCAAAGTTTGTTTGTCTGCTGTAACTGAAAAATCTCTTGATGTAAATCTTCTTCATAGAAGATTGGGGCACCCTGCCATTCACACATTAAAAACAGTTTTGAATTCGTGTAACAAGTTTGCTGATATTAATAACATTCAAGAGTTAGAATTTTGTAATGCCTGTCAGTTTGGGAAGAACCATATGCTTCATTTTAATTCTGTTAAAACCATTTCCACAACACCATTACAGCTTCTTTATGCAGATCTTTGGGGACCTTCTCATGTTGCCTCTAGTCAAGGTTACACCTATTACATGTCCATACTTGATGATTTTAGCAGGTTTACTTGGATTTTCCCATTAAGTGCAAAATCTGATGCCCTACCTGTTTTTGTTCAATTTAAAAATTTTATTGAAAAACATCTACAAAGAAACATCAAGGTTGTTCAAACAGATTGGGGTGGGGAATTCAGGTCTTTTTCATCTCTTCTCAATAACTCAGGGATACACTTTAGGCATCCATGTCCTCACATCCATCATCAAAATGGGAGAATTGAGAGAAAACACAGGCATATTGTTGACATTGGTCTCACCTTACTTGCTCAAGCTCATCTACCCTTACATTTTTGGTGGGATGCTTTTCATACAGCAGTCTTCTTGATCAACAGACTTCCTACACCAACTCTAAATAATATCTCTCCATATCAGAAACTTTTTCATCAAACACCAGATTATTCTACTCTTCGAATTTTTGGCTGTGCATGTTTTCCTTATCTTAGACCTTATAACAGACACAAACTTGAGTTCAGAACTGGGAGGTGTCTTTTTATTGGGTACAGCCCTCATCATAAGGGGTATAAATGTCTTCATTCATCTGGGAGAGTTTACATTTCCAATCATGTGGTTTTTGATGAAAAATCTTTTCCTTATGTTCCTGGTATAGATTTTTCATCAGTCTCAGAAGTTGTTCCAATCAATTCTTCAGTTGAGTCAGCTCTTGAGTCTTCTTCTGTTACCAAATTCCAGACTCCTTTAACAGCAACTTCAGCAGCTGATCCTGTCACTCCAGCTTCCAACTCTCATCAGGTATTGTCTCAAAGTTTTAATGCACATGATACTTCATTGTCACACTCAACTTCTGCCATACCTGATACCTCCCCATCTACCTCAAATTCCCATAATTCTCCCCCTCATATTCTTCCTGCACCTATTTCTATTGGTCACTCTATGACAACCAGATCAAAGAATGGTATTTTCAAGCCAAAGTCTTATTTGTCTGCTCTTTTAGCACAAACCTCTGAGCCTACCTCTGTTTCTCAAGCTTTATCTGATCCATTATGGTTCAAAGCTATGCAAGAAGAGTTTAAAGCCTTAAAGGTTAATCATACTTGGGATCTGGTTCTGCCCACTGCACCTGTTAAGGTAGTTGGTAACAAATGGGTTTTCAGAATCAAACACAATCCTGATGGAACTATTCTGAAGTACAAAGCTAGGCTGGTTGCTAAAGGTTTTCTTCAGACACATGGTGTTGATTATACTGAAACTTTCAGTCCAGTAGTTAAAGCTTCTACTGTCAGGGTAGTTCTAAGCATTGTAGTTATGAACAGTTGGATCCTTAGGCAAGTAGATGTCAACAATGCTTTCCTAAATGGCATTCTTGATGAAGAAGTGTATATGTCACAACTTGAAGGTTTTTTTGATCCTCATAAGTCTCAGCACATTTGTAAACTAAGGAAAGCTCTTTATGGTTTGAAACAAGCTCCAAGAGCTTGGTTTGCTAGACTTAAAACAGCTATGCTTTCTCAGTGGCATTTTCAAAACTCCAAGTCAGATAATTCACTCTTTTATAAGAGAGACAATGGTCACTTAATTCTGGTTTTGGTGTATGTGGATGACATTATTGTTACTGGTTCCTGCTCAGCAAAAATTCAGCAAGTCATTCAAGATATGCAACAGACTTTTGCCTTGAAAGATCTAGGAGAACTTAGTTATTTCCTAGGTATTGAAGTTTCTAAAATTCAAAATGGAATCCACTTGTCTCAGGCTAAATACATTGCTGATGTTTTGGCGAAGCATGATTTAGTCACCTGCAGTCCACTGCCAACACCTATGTCTACAGGCCAACAGCTAACCAAAACTTCAGGTTCTGAGATTTCCAACATTTCTCAATATAGAAGTATTATTGGAGCCCTGCAATATGTAACTCTCACCAGACCAGAAATAGCCTTCACTGTAAATAAGCTCAGCCAGTTTCTTTCCAATCCAAGAACTGCACATTGGGAAGCTTGCAAGAGGTTGTTAAGATATCTAAAAGGCACAATACATTTTGGTCTGCAGTTCTACAACTGTGGAGCTATGCAGATAAATTGTTTTACTGATTCAGACTGGGCTTGTGATCGAGATGATAGAAAGTCAGTTGCTGGTTTTGGAGTTTACCTAGGTGCTAATCTAGTTTCATGGTCTTCTAAGAAACAAGCAGTTGTCTCAAGATCCAGTACAGAAGCTGAGTATAGAGCTTTAGCTCATGCTGCAGCAGAGGTTATTTGGATACAGTCTTTGCTTACTGAGCTGAGAATTGAGTTAAGTACCACACCAATCATGTGGTGTGATAACCAGGGTGCAATAGCATTGGCTTACAATCCAGTTTATCATGCTAAAACAAAGCATGTTGAGCTGGACATTCATTTCATCAGAGATAAAGTGGCATCTAAAGAGTTAGCTGTTTGTTTTGTGCCTAGTGCAGATCAAACAGCTGATGTCTTAACTAAAGCTCTCACTTTCACTCAGTTCCATTATTTGCGTAGCAAGTTAAATGTTCATCCTCGAAGCTTTAGCTCAAAAGGGGATGTCAGTGAAGCTGATGATCTGTAGAGAACAGAAAAGAAGTTTCAGTTTCAGAGAGGATGTTAGTCAAGCTGCTTAATATGAAGAACAGAGGAATCGAGTGTAGCTTATTCAGTTGTTCTTGACTGTAGCAAATTCACTCCCTCAGCTGATGTGGCTTGGTGATGTGGCTTAGTTAGTTACTATGATTAATCATTCTTCAGATGTGTGTAACTGATTACTAACAAATGTAACAAACTACTTCCTTGACACATATATAATCGTGTAAACTGTTGAGATGCAATCAATAAGAATATTATCAAGTTTTCGTTTTCTGTATTTTCTTTCATTTTCTTTTAGCTTTCCAGCTTGCCAAACACAAACACTTAAAGTTCTTTCACTTGAGGTGACACCGGTGGATATATACCATTTGTGATGTGCAAGACAAAATTATCGAGAAAACAAATGTGCCAATTAATAATGAAGATCTAGCAGTTGAAGATGACCAATTAATTTTTATGCGTGTAAGATTTCAACATAATTTCATGTAGAATTTAACGATTATGTGTTTCTTTGGTTCCTTCCTCAAATGTAGCACAATGGCATAGTCAATTAGTCACATGCATGAAGATTTTGGAGTCTTTGGCTGAACAATTTTTCTAGAATTTAATTTGCATTAATTATTGGCTTTTTTTATATTGCTCTTTAATTGGCTTTTTCAGACAAAATATTTGTGTATTAGTTTTCGATTAGTAATCCTGGGAAGTTATGGTAGTAATCAGATTCTTTTGTATAATATCAACATTTGATTCTCATTTTGGCTCCATCACTTTTCTTGGTGGCCTACTCGTGGTTCAAAATCTTAACACTCTGTTATGCCATGTTAGCTTCTTTGTTTAAGCTCTGCTTCAACTTTTATCGACGTTTCACTATCATGGTTTCATTCGCTAATTATTTTCAATAAACCAATTAATTTACTTGTATGTATGTATGTATGTATGTATGTATGTATGTATATTGTTGTAGTAACTATGAATGTTTAAGCAGCTAGCAGTTTCTGGGGTCAGTTTCAAAGACTCGAAGCCTAGCAACGATCGATTCAAGCTGTTGTGCTTGCTTTAGTATTTTTCTAATTTAATTAGAAATCTGCTATATAATAATTTCTCACCAGCAGCCATGAAAAAGTTGCAAGCACTAATATATATCTATAAAAGTCGTTACACATTTAATGCTCAGGGTAGTTAAACGGTTAATTTTTCTTTAGCATAAAAATTTAGACACAGAATTTTGTCAAATATACCGTTGATCAAGTGGACAGTAATGCCCAAAAAAAAAAAGAGTCTAGCGTGCGTCTGCTACCGCTAAAAAGTACTTTAAAAAAAAGCCGAAGATAGCAACTAAAACTTGGTCGGGTAACAACAGACTAATAGGTACAAAATTGAGAGATGACTTATTTAATTACAAAATGGAAAGATGAAAAGATGACATATGTTTTATTTTTATTTTTTTAGTTTTTACCACGAGGTATTCTGGGGAGGGCTTTAACTGTGGGAGGCACCTTTAAACCCGTACCATAACCCAGATTAGAAGTCCCCGCTCGAACTGAGAGGCACAGGTTCTCCCAACAAAAGCGACTTCTCTGCGACTCGAACTGGGGAGCAAACTCAGTCAAGGCACTTAAGGGGACTCTATTGCCAGTGGAGCCAACACTTTGTTGGTATGACATATGTTTTATAATTCTACACTTTGTTACTCTAATAGGTACTAGGACCTTACAGTGGCACCAGCAATATCATACATACATACATACATAGATTCCCAATTATCAGCAGCTAAAGCAGATGCAGTTGTGCATTCATACAAAAAGATCCAGCTGCCATAATTGCAGACATCGTTGAAGGAAAAGTCTAATGTAGATAACAAGTGGAGACCCCCACCAGCAGGTTGTTTTAAGGTAAATGTGGATGCATTAGTTGCGGTTGAGCAGAAAAGAGTTGGTAGTTAGGGTGTTGTGATTAGAGATTCTAGAGGCAAAGTGATAGCAGCAGCTATGAAACCTTCTTCTTTTCAGTTGGAGGTAGGTTATGCAGAAGCATAAGCTGCAAGACTTGGTGTTAAAATTGCAGAAAAGGTGAGATGTTGGCCACTAATCATAGAAACTGATTCACGGGAGGTTGTAGACCTGGTTCTGAACAAGAAAAGCACAAGAGCTGAAATTTTTTGGGTTATATCTGATTTGCAATCTTGTATTAAAAGGCAACAACATAATCGATTCGATGGACTCCAAGAGCCAGGAATGTAATAGCTCATAACTTAGCCAGACTAGCCTTAGAGCAATCTGAAATTGTATTTTGGGTGAATAACAATCCAGCCCACCTTTTATATATTATTCACTAGTTGAGTGTTTAAAATGGAGACCTTCTTATCAAAAAAGAAAAAAAATCATATTAGTTTCATTTTTATTTCCTGATAAATTGATGTTGAATAGGGTTGGTATGATGAGTTGATTGAAGGCATACCCATCAGGAAGCTCAAATGTGTGTGTCAAGGCTGTGCTGATGTCAGGTTTTTCCCCTGTTTTCACTGCAATGGCAGCTGTAAATTGATCGTCAATATGCAACTGCATGGGAAGGTTGCTGCCCTGAGGTGTCCCGATTGTAATGAGAATAGGTTATTGCTTTTTTTTTATTTTTCTGGGGCTCTAAAAAGAGCTAAAGAGAAACAAAACGGGGGTAAGAAACCTCGTAAAAGTCATGAGACAAAAGAGATTGAACACTCAAAGGGGGGGGGTAGGGTACACAATAAAGCCAAGAGGAAGAGAAAAAACGAGGTTCGCCATATAATCTGCAGCGAAAATGGCTTCTCTGTAAATATGGGCGATGGAGACATGCCAATCTAATTTGAGATAGTCCTTGATAGCCTGGACCAAGGGAGCATACTCATTAGTCATCACCAATGATCTAGCCACCAATTGAGTAACGCACATGCTATCTGTTTTAACTTTCAATCTACGGATGCCTGAGTCCTAAGCAAGCTGAAGCCCCTTATACAAGCCCCAAAGTTCTGCTACCGTAATAGAGTAAAAGCCAATCATCATCCCAAAGCCAGATATCCAATGCCCTAAGCGATCCCGAATCAGACCGCCTGCAGTAGAAATCCCATCAGACTTGTGAGCACCATCCGTATTCAAAGTACACCATGGCCACTCAGGAGGATGCTAAGAAATCCACTTATTTATTCTAATGCTCCTTGTGACCAACGGGCTGTTATGAAGCTTATGCTTCTCCTCGGCTCTTGAAAGGACATCCACTAACAAAGCCACACAGTTCATCTTTGTTTGGTTAAAAAGAAACTGGTTCCTCCAATATCAAATCCTCCATAATGCAAAACCAAATAAAACAGCCCAACTTGAAACATCTCCCATTCTACTATCATCCACCAAATTCGAGCGCAGCCAATGGTGGAACCGAGCATTAAAAAAACCTTGTCGTTGACTTATGGGGATGATGTTTAGCCAAAACTGCTTAACCAAAGGACAGTCACGTAAAGCATGCAGGGTATCCTCACATAAAGCCCCACATCGGTTGCAACAAGTCGAGGTGAGAAGATGCTGTCTAGCCAGCTTAGCCTTAGTTTTCAACCCCGCATGAAAGGCCTGCCACAAGAAGACTCGCACGCTCTGAGTGCCTTTCCACGTCCAAATCAACCTCCAAGTTCGATCTTCAGCAGCTGAGTTGTAACCAGAGAGAGCCAAATAAGAAGAGCTTGTAGCAAACTCACCATGTTTCGAATGCGCCCAAAAAATAGTATCCATGTCCTTCGCATGAGAAGGGGGATGAAGAGCCGCTATTTGAAGAATTATATTGTTAGGAAGATACTGCTCAAAGCTAGACCAGCACCAACTCCCATTTTCATCAACGAAATCAGCCACCTTGCAATCCAGAATCTCCACAGGGATAGAATCAGTTGCATAGGCTATTAAGGGAATATTATCAGTAACCCAAAGATCCCACCAAAAGCGAACAGATAGACCATCTCCCAAACACCAACGCCTGCTCGCTAGGACCTCGCTCCAAATATGCCCAAGAGATTTCCACAAGTGAGAGCCATAACTGGTAAGAAGCTCATGAGGCAAATTGAGAGGGTCAATTCTATATTTGGTAGTGAGGACCCTGACCCATAAACTAGTTGGAGAAGAAATTATACCCCATGCGAGCTTCATGTGTAAAGCTCGATTCATCATTGTCAAAGACTTAAAGCCAAGGCCGCCAATGGCTTTAGGTTTACACACATTATGCCAACTAACTATGCTAAGTTTCTGCTGAGAAGAAACCCCGCTCCAAATAAACTTCCTGCAAGCCCTATCGATACGCCCACGAACAACACTAGGAAGAGAAACAGTTTGCATAATATAAATTGGGATGGCCTGGAGGACTGACTGAGCTAGAGTGATACGACCAGCCAAGGACAAGTGTGATGCATTCCAACCTGATAGCCGCTTTTCCACCTTATCAATAATCTCTTGAAACATTTTAGTAGAGACTCTAGAATGATGCAGAGGGACCCCAAGGTATTTGCCGAGATCGGATGAAACTGAAAAGCCAAAAAGATTCGAAATGTAGGATATATCTCTAGCACCAATATTATTGGAAAAATAAAGTAAGGTTTTGCTTGTATTCACTTTAGCATTAGAGCAAAAACAAAAATCTGCTAACACTGCCGAAATAACTTTAGCTTGCTCAACAGTAGCCTCTGCAAGCAAAAGAAGGCCATCAGCAAAAAAGAGATGGGATAAAGGAGTACTAGTACGAGCTAGCATGATTGGACGCCACTTCCCGACATTAACGGCATTTTGAATCTCATGACTAAGACGTTCGATGCAGAGAATAAAGAGGTAAGGAGATAGATGGGAACCCTGACGAATTCCTCTGGAAGGAATAAATTCATCAGTAGCTTCCCCATTCCACAAAATCCTCATTGTAGCAGAAGTAATGCATGCCATGATTACTTGGATTAGATCGGGAAGAATCTGAACTTCTCGCAAAGTATCACTAATAAATTCCCAACTGAGACGATCATAGGCCTTCTCTAAATAAACCTTAATAGCCATGAAACCTGTAGTGCCTGTCTTCTTACGCATAGAGTGCACAACTTGTTGAGCAATTACAATATTTTCTGTGATATGGCGGCCAGGGACGAAACTGGTTTGGTGAGGGCCAACCAAATGAGGTAAAATAAAGTGAAGCTGGTTTGCAATCATCTTGGTGATAGTCTTGTAAGCGACATTGCAAATGGAGATAGGACGGTACATCTTCAAAGAGGAAGGGTTTTCTGTCTTGGCACTAGTAGAAATGCCGTCATTTGCGACCAAAACACTGGTCGCAGAATATATAATTTTGGTCGCTAAAACTGATCTACGACCAAAAAATGGTTGTCGCAAACTCGCCACATTATGTCTGTCGAGGAATCTTTTCCGCGACCAATCGTTAAATTCGTCACTGATAATGGCTTTCTGTGACCAAAATACATCGTCATAGATTAATTCATCTTTTGTCAATTGTTATATTTTGCGGCTACTTAATTGGTCGCTGATAAGTTTTCTATGACCAATAACTATTGGTCGCGGTTTTCATGTTTCTGAGACAAAATTTAGCTGTCGCAAAATCATGTTTTCTACGATGAGCAATTTTGGTCGTAGATTAATTATTTTCAAGGTAAGGCTGGTTGCAAAAAATTTAAATATAATATTATGTTTTAATTATAATTTTATAAAATTATAATTTATTTAATTTTTCTTTAATAATTAAGACAATTATAACCAACTTCATGAAAGTAGAAAAATTAAATTAAAAGTTATTATTGATAAAAAAAATACACAAAAAATTTTGCAAATGAAATTACATTATTTAGAACAATTACATAATTGTAACACTTGGAACAATTACATAATTGTAACACTTGGAACAATTACATAATGATCTTCAAATAACATTGTAATATTTGGAACAACTATATTTATTCATAAATTTCTTGATTTTCTTCACCTCCTTGCATCTTGATTTTCTTCACCTCTTTGTATATGATCTTCAATATTTAATTTCTACAAAAAAAAAGCACAAAGGTTAGTTAACTTCTACACATGATAATTAAATAAAATTATGTAACCAAGAAAAAAAGTTTGTAAGGAAAATAAGCTAGGAAGATAGAGTGAGAACAAGGGAATGAGAATTATAAGAGTGAGAGAACTTAGAGATAAAAATGAAAGAGAGAAGAATAATACAAATATATATAACATGCTTGTCTTTTGCGACCACGTTTAAATTTGGTCGCAAAAACTTGTTCAAATTGAGTTTAATTGTATAAGGCGGTTCAATTTCCGCCAAAATATTTCATTTTTAGCGACCAAATAATTATTTGTCGCAAAACGTATTATAAATATCTTTTTTATTATTTGGTTGGCGGTAGATTACCCGCCAAAATCTTTCGACTTTTTGCGACAACTTGAAAGGGGTCGCAAAAAGTAGATATTTTGAGACGAAAATTTAGTTTTGTCACAAAAAGGAAGTCGTACATTATTTTTATCACTTTCTTTTTTGCGACGAAATCTTGAAGTGGTCGCTGAAAGTATAGAATTTGTGACGACAATTTTTTTGGTCGCAAATAAATTAAAAGTAAATATAATTGGCAAATGCTTTTGCGACGAAAATTGTGTTTGGTCGCAAAAAGTGAGTTTTTGTGATGAACTTAATTTTGGTTACAGAAAAACAAGACATTTAGCGACGAGATTGCCTATGGTCGTAAAAAGTGACATTCTGTGA
Source organism: Citrus medica (assembly GCA_002013955.2). NCBI lineage: Eukaryota > Viridiplantae > Streptophyta > Magnoliopsida > Sapindales > Rutaceae > Citrus > Citrus medica. The sequence continues at coordinate 2,363 of MKYO02006454.1, read as the reverse complement.
CAAAAATTATATCGTCACAGAAAATATGGTCGCGAAAGAATATAATTCTTGTAGTGTAGGAATAAGAGCAAGCAGCGTAGAGTTGAGCCCTTCAGGAAGAATTTTATTCTGAAAAACATCTTTCACCAATCGACAAAGAGATGGACCAACAATGCTCCATTGCGTCTGATTAAAAATGGCATGGAGGCCATCTGGACCCGGGGCTTTCATGGGGTGCATTCCGAAAATGGTCTTCTGAACCTCCTCATTTTCTACCCCCATAATTAAAGATTGAAGCAAGTCGTCCTCAATTAGTGGAAAGCAATTAGGATGGGGGTACTGCCGAAAATCAGAAGACTCATAAGAGTACAAGGTTGAATAAAACTGAATAGCATGGGCTTTTATCTCATCCTTGTCATAAATCCATACCCCCGCGTTATTTTGAATAGCAGCTATATTGTTTCGTCTCCTTCTAGAAAGGGTTTTATGATGATAATAAGAAGTGTTACGGTCCTCGAGAAGAAGCCAGTCACGACGAGCCTTCTGATGCCAAATGATTTCTTCTTGGGTAAGCACCTCTTCAAGGTCTGCTTTTAATTTTTTCTCTAGATCCACAAGCCCCCGAGAATGATAGCTCTCCAAAGCCCTCTGAATCCCTCCTAAACGGGCCAATAAGCGCTTCTTCCGCCAAAAAATATTCCCAAAACACTGTTTGTTCCATTCAATAACTTTGAGACGAAATTGATTAGCTGCATCTACATACTGGAGGTTTCGATTCCAGGATTCAACCACAAAATCTCTAAACCCCTCATTAGTGAGCCAAGCCGCTTGAAACCGAAACGGACGAGAGTTAGAAACCCTTGAGAACAAAACGTGCCCTCTCACAAGGAGGGGCCTATGATCAGAGCTCAATTTTGGAAGATGAAGCACAGTGGAGTCAGAAAAGATGCGAGCCCATTCACTATTGCAGATGACGCGGTCAAGGCGTTTGAAGAGGCTTCCACGGGACCAAGTAAAACGAGGCCCGTGGAATTGAAGATCATGCATGCAATGGAGATGGAACCAAGAGTGGAAAAAATTACAAGCACCCATGCCTGTAGGGGAGCCTCCTTTTTTTTCTGAATCATACAGGATAGTGTTAAAGTCCCCACCCATAAGCCAAGGACCATGCACTGTTTGAGCTAATTTGTCTAGCTCACCCCAAAGATGTTTTCTAATATTCGGGTGAGGGTTAGCATAAATAGCTGTCAACCAAGAAAGGAAGTTGTGGTTATTAGAAATTTGAAGATGAACATACTGAGGGTGACTAGCAACTATCTTGATCTGAAGAAAATCTTTCCAAAGGACCCATATACCACCAGCAAAACCCTCGGCTTCTACCCTATAAGAGTTGTCAAAACCACTTCTCTTAATAAAATTGTCAGCCTTGTAACCACTGATACGGGGCTCCAGTAACACAACCAGCGAAGGCTTATAATTCTGAACCAACGTCAAAAAACAACGTCGAAAAGATGGTGACGCTGCACCTTGAGTATTCCAGAACATGGTCGTAATAAACATAAAGACAATGGCCAAAAGAGACAAGGGAAGCTACTGAGGGGACTCTAAAGCCTCGGCCTCAACCTCCATTCCAAATTCGGCAGCAACTAAGCTGTAATTAGCAGACGAAATCTCTCCAGTCATGTTTGCAGCGGGAGAGTCTTCAAGCTCAACATTTGTCTCCATACTGCTGGAATCCCGAGGAGAGGCCTTATCAGGTGGTTCTCCATCGAGGGAAGGGTCACAAAAATTTTGTGAGGGGAGGTGGTCATTTGCTTGCAGAGCTAAGATGGCTTTAGGAAATGAAACGACACTGTGGTGAAGAGGGTTAAGGGTGATGGGAACGGGAATTGGCCCTGGCTGATTAGGAGTAGATCGTTGGTAGGCATACATGCCATGCATGGAAGTGGAAGCGGCATTAGATGTGGAATACGATACATGCGTTGAGGAAAGTTGAGGAGTGGCTTGCATGCCATGCATGGCTGAGGGTTGTTTGTGCGGGTGGGGATAACTTTTAAGAATTTGGGTGTTAGGATCAATATTCTCAGTCATGGAGTGGGTGGATAAATTAAGAGCAGTGGCTTTGCGGGCAGGGTATTTTTTGGATTGTTGAATGGCAGGTTTCTTTTTCATGCTTCGGGATTTTGGGGCTAGGTTTTGTGTGCTTTCTAGGATAGGCACTAAGGTCTCCGGATGAGGAGCAGATTCTGTCTCCTGATTTTGAGAGATTGTTTCCTCATTATCCAAAGCTTCCAAAACACCAAAACGGGACTGCAAAATTCTCGGAACATGTCGATTCTTCTCAGGATTATTCGGATTCTCCTTTTCGGTGACTTTACGAGGGC
>MKYO02006443.1:2180-15466 GCA_002013955.2 Citrus medica | reverse complement strand
TTATATCCATAAAATCGATTCAACTTTTGTATTAGTGCACACGCATACTGCTGTCAAATTAATTTATTTATAATTTTAGAAAGGCATGTACAGAATAACATCTTATCATATATACAGTAAATTGGCAACGATTAGAATAAGTGCGAGTTCAATTATTTAAAACTGATCATCACTTTACTTGTGATTACCGAAAATTGTAATTCTTTTTTTTATTTTATTAAAGCTAAAGTCAATGTACCAAAATTTCGTCATTTTTATGGGACCCCCGCTACAGAACAACAGTTACACCACACCACCCCATCGTAAATTTTCATTTAATCCATTTCACTCATTTTTATTTATTTATTTATTTTAATTGATTAAATATTAGGTTACTGTATTACACATAAATATATACAACGGTTATTACAGCAGATTATTACACTGATATTTATAATCAGATATATACATGAGATTTACATTATTACATTTTTATTTTATGAAGTATATGTCCATCCAAATACCCCTCACAGAGAAATGATGTATCTACTCTACTCGTATTTCGCGATATTTATAATCAGATATATACATGAGATTTACATTATTACATTTTTATTTTATGAAGTATATGTCCATCCAAATACCCCTCACAGAGGAAGGATGTATCTACTCTACTCGTATTTCGCAATGGAGAAAAGACGTTATAAGAAATCTCCACATAATTATATTTAATTGAGGGAGGTTTAGTCCGTGGGGACTCGAACCATTGCCCTCATAGTCATACTTAACTTTGAGGGCAATAGTTCACCACTGGGCTACAAGCTCAATTGACCACTCATTTTTATTTAAACTTTATTTCACAAATATTAAGTTACTTCCTACTACATCCATATGAATATTTCAGTTAGCACCTTATACTGTTTACTATTAACAAATTTTATTTTATATTACACATGTATCACAATCCTCTCTCTCTTTATAATTTTGAGATCAAATAATTAACCGGATCGACCCGAACCCTTGAACCCGACCCGAATTTCATTTCTGTTTCCGGCCACTCCACCGGCCAAGGTTGGTACCAATCGGAAGCTCGTGAGATTCCGGTCTTCTCCATGCCATCCTCGTCACTGGAAGGCTTTTGGAAAGCTGCCGTCGACCCGACCCTCGAACCCGTCCCTAATTCCGTTTCCGGCCACTCCACTGGCCAAGGTTGGTATCGATCGGAAACTAGTGCAACGCCGGTCATCTCCATGCCATCATTGTCGCCGGAAAGTATTCGTAAAGCTACGGCTCGAAGCCGTGAAAAGCCGCAGAATCGCCGCTTCAATTCGCCACGATTTCGTCGATTTTCGATGATTCCACCACTTGGGTTTTGTTCCTCATAATTCCTCTATCTTTTCCGATCAACCACAACCACCAGAGGAGCTGTTATCGGCCGTTGAAGGATTCACGAATGCAGTAGAAAGTAAATTAATATTTGTGAAGTAAAGTTTAAATAAAAATAATGAAAGGGGTTACATGAAATTTTACAATGGTACAACCACAAAAGGCAAAAGGGATGACATGGTACTACTGTGGTATAATAGCTTAGTCCCATTTTTATAAAGGTTGTTTCTTTGTATTTTTCAATTTTCACGCTTGCTGGGCTCCTGCGATCCAAATATTTTGGGCCGAATAGCCCAATCCAATGTCCTAAACTGCCTTTGTAATTGTTAATAATTTGTTATTATTCCCCCCCTCCTCCGTCTTCCTTCCTCTTGCTAAAGCTAAGCTACGCAGAAAACAGAGTTTCAGCAGCTGGGGCCGCCTTCTCATACAAGCAAACGAAAAGCACAGAACCGTCACTAAAATACTCTCTCTGCAAGTTTAAACGTCATGTCATCGAATGACACTGCTAATGAAGTAGATGTAAACAGAGTGTTCATAGGAGCAGGCTGCAACCGAATTGTCAATAACGTATCATGGGGCGCCTCTGGTTTGGTCTCTTTCGGTGCCCAAAACGCCGTCGCCATATTCTGTCCCAAGGTCCCCACTACCCCACTTTAATTTTTTCATTTCTTTGCCTTAAACTCATCTATCTTTTTTTTTTGTTTATTATTGTCACTTAATATCAAGATATTTGTTTTACTTTTACAGACTGCTCAGATTTTGACAACACTTCCAGGTCATAAGGCTTCTGTCAACTGCACCCACTGGCTTCCCAGTACTAAGTTTGCATTCAAAGGTATAATTTTTTTTTCCTTTATTTCCGTTAAAAATCGTTGCTTTTATGTACGAAATCTTTTCTTTAGAAGTTTAGGTTAATGAGTGTGTTTACAGCTAAACATTTGGAGAGCCATTATCTGCTTTCTGGAGATACTGATGGTGTAATTATTCTGTGGGAATTGTCACTGGTTGACAAAAAGGTATTCTAATGTGCCATTGTATTCTGTCTTTAGAATATCTTAAACTGAAAGCTATGTGACTGTTCTTCTTTTCTGTTTCATTTTCTGCTACATCAAAGTGTTAGTCAATTGTCAGAGTCTTTCACTTGAAGAGATGCAAACTATTATTAATTTATTTTGCTACCATGACAGTTTGTCTGAGTAATAGTCTGTGTAAGTATTGTTGTATGTTTTTATTTTTCTCCTTTACAGTGGAGGCATGTGTTACAATTGCCACAATCACATAAGAAGGGTGTTACTTGCATTACTGGAATTATGGTTTCACAAAGTGAGGCAGTTTTTGCATCTACTTCTTCTGATGGTGCTGTTCATATTGGGGAAGTGGTCTTCCCATCTATTCCAGGAGGTAAATCATTATGTTTTCTTCCTTTTCCATTTGCACTAAATGTAATTATTTCAGTTTCAGTTGGGTAAGCAAGTTTTTTTTTATCACTATTCTACAACACTGATTGATGGTTGGGTTGTTGGAAACATTTTTCCTTTTTTACTATGTTTTTTCTGCACTTTTCACTTTTGGTTAAGCATTTACCCTAAAAGTCTTGGTTGCTGTGTATCAACTAAGGTGCAGAGTTTGTATGTAACTTTAAATTGTTACAATGCTCGAACTCAAGATCAATTAGTAGTTTCTGCTGTTATTTGATATCAACCATCATCTGTGTTTTGCTGGGATACTTGGTTTTGTCCAAATATTCATGCTGGGTCTGTTTGCTAACTGAACCACTAAAAATACTGCCTCTGTTTCCTTTAGGTGACTGTAAGTTGTCATGTCTGGAATCACTATTTGTTGGTTCGAAGGCTATGGTGGCGCTTTCTTTGGCAGAGTTGCCAGGAAACACCAATCATTTGGTTCTGGCCATGGGGGGGTTGGATAACAAGATTCATCTTTACTGTGGGCAGAGAACAGGAAAGGTATCTAACTTCAAATTAAGAAATTGCCATGTAATTTCCTGCATGCATTTTTCCTACAGCATTCAGATATTATGTGGTTATTTTGTTTATGCTTCCAGTTTGTTCGTGCTTGTGAATTAAAAGGGCATACAGATTGGATCCGAAGTTTGGACTTCTCATTACCTGTATGCACAAGTGGTGAAGCAATCAGCATTCTGCTTGTGAGTTCATCTCAGGACAAGGTAATACGAATTTGGAAGATGGCTCTACGAGGTTCTTCAGCCAACACCCAGAGTACATGCAGGAAAGAGGTAATAAGCCTGGCTTCTTACATTGAAGGTCCTGTCCTTGTAGCTGGATCATCATCTTACCAAGTATCTGTGGAATCTCTTCTAATTGGCCATGAGGATTGGGTGTACTCAGTGCAGTGGGAACCTCCTTCAACTGCACCTTCTGATGGGGTTTCCTGCCAACAACCCTCAAGTATTTTATCTGCCTCTATGGACAAGACAATGATGATCTGGCAACCAGAAAAAACAACTGGTATCTGGATGAATGTAGTCACTGTTGGAGAATTAAGTCATTCTGCTCTAGGGTTTTATGGTGGCCATTGGAGCCCAGATGGACGTTCTATTTTGGCGCATGGATATGGTGGAGCATTCCATCTGTGGAGAAATGTTGGAGTTGACATAGATAATTGGCAACCACAAAAAGTTCCTTCTGGGCACTTTGCTGCTGTGATGGATATTTCATGGTCAAGGTCTAGTGATTACTTGCTGTCAGTTAGTCATGACCAGGTGAGTGATTACTTAATGAATTATGAGAGCTCTCTTTTGAGAAATTACCAACATATCCTCACAAATCTAGTCAATTGGGTTGATTTCTTTCATGTTTAGCATTTCAAATTCCAGAGGTTGATCCTTTTTATTTATTTTCTTTTTGGATGAATCCAATTAATCTTGAGTCCTGATAGTGAGTATAGACTCATTAATCTTCCGTTGCAGACAACTCGTGTTTTTGCTTCATGGAAAAATGTAGCTTCTCTCATGGGTGAAAACTCCTGGCATGAAGTCGCACGCCCTCAAGTTCATGGTCATGATATTAATTGTGTGACCATAATCCAAGGAAAGGGAAACCATCGTTTTGTTAGTGGAGCTGATGAGAAAGTTGCCAGAGTCTTTGAAGCTCCTTTGTCTTTTCTGAAGACGTTAAATCATGCCACTTTTCAGGAGTCTAGTTTTCATGAAGATCTCCAAGCAGATGTTCAGATCTTAGGAGCTAATATGTCTGCTCTTGGGCTATCGCAGAAGCCTATTTATGTAAATGGTAAATTTCTCTTTCTCTCTGATAAATGTGGTTTGTCACGACTGTTTGGAGCTTTTTTGGGATTTTTTCAACCGGACTTCATATTAATTGACTGTCTGCTCTTGGGCTATCGCAGAAGCCTATTTATGTAAATGGTAAATTTCCCTTTCTCTCTGATAAATGTGGTTTGTCACGACTGTTTGGAGCTTTTTTGGGATTTTTTCAACCGGACTTCATATTAATTGACTATATGATGCAAATCGATCCAATCTTTTAGGACTTTGCATTTTTCTCATTTTAGCCAGCTCAGAGTTCATGCCTTTCAGATTATTATGTTGATTAGCAAATTGTTTTGTTCCATTTGGTGCATGATCTAATGCGGAGAGACTGCAAAGTGTTACTTGAGGTATGAGTCCTTTTGTAATATCATCTCCTACTTTGAAGAAAGGTTAATATTACCCTTTTGAGGGGAGTCAGAAGGTTATTTGATCCTTTTATTGGACCATCATGCAGAGGGTTACAACTCTCAGCTCTGCCTTGAGATCTGGGGTGATTTAGTGCAATAGGAGAATGTATGATGCAGGCAAAAGTATACTTTTTGTGCTTTAGCGTCGGGAAAGGCATATTTGAAGAGCTATAAAGGGTTCATGTACCAACCAAAGCTTGATTTATTGGGGGCAGTTTTTTTTTGGGGGGGTGGGGGTGTTCTTCTTAGATAGATTTGGCAGTTGATCTTGCAACACAAGCTGAGATGACCGTTTTGTAGCCAAACATGATATTCTTCTTAAGATAGAAATTTTACTATCTCACTAACAGCGCCATGAATGCATATATTAAGACTGTAATCTTTGCCTATGGCAAACCAGAAAACTGGAAATGTCAACTTGTTTCAGAAGCATGCTTTTCAATATTTAAAAGAACACATAATATGTTATCACTTTTGCTTCGTTTCTGTAGGCAATAGTTTTTTTATTTTTCATTGACTATCAGCCAGTATTGATGATTTCTAATGTAAATATCTAATGAGCCAGCGTCTTATGCAGCTACACGTGAGACGGCGGATAGACATGGTAATGATGGTCTTGACACCCTTGAAAGTGTCCCAGATGCAGTTCCAGCTGTGTTCTCTAAACCTCCCATTGAAGATCAGTTGGCATGGCATACGCTATGGCCGGAGTCACACAAACTTTATGGTCATGGGAATGAGCTGTTCTCATTATGTTGTGACCATGAGGGGAAGCTTGTTGCTTCATCGTGTAAGGTATATGACGTCTTTCTTGTAGCTCTTAATTTGTACTCTAACTAAAGCATGCATAAGCAAGCAAGACTATTATGTTTACAGGAAGTTTTGCAATTTAAGAGTGCATTAAGTTGGTACTGATTTCTGTTTTCTTACCCGACTCCCCTTCAAATCACTCAAAGTCAGCTATGAATAGACAGCAGTTTCTAGTTTTGTTTTCACTCTAATGCATCATATTGGCTGTGATAGAATTGTATATGCAACGTGTATATTGCTACTCTTATGTGTTACATATCGTGCAGGCTCAATCAACCGCAGTAGCAGAAATATGGCTATGGGAAGTGGGTTCATGGAAAGCAATGGGGCGCTTGCAGTCTCACAGCTTAACAGTAACACAGATCAGCTTTTCTCATGATGATAATCTTCTTTTGTCTGTCTCAAGAGACCGGCAATTCACTGTCTTTGCAATTCAAAGGACAGGTACTGTAAATTCTTTCTATTCTTTAGAGATTCATCTTATAATTTTGCATCTTCTTCAGTTTGCTTGTAGCCCACCAGTGAATTTTAATGTCTCATACTCAAATTTTCATTTAATGAAGCTTTCTTTGAAAAGATATCTTGTAACTTTAACATAACGAGATAACAATTCTGGGAAAACTCATGTCATAATCTCTGTTGTGCGCAAGATAATGAGTAATGGATTCTCATGTCAATTAAACACAAATATAAATGCTAGTATAAACTCATCTTGCTATAATTTAATAGAAATACTGAGTTGATTTCAACATGAAATTAGTCAAACTAGCTAATACCATGTTGAGAAAATATTAATTCCTAATGCTTTAGATGATGTTATAACTAAGAGCCCAACAATAGATTTTAACTCAACAAATTCATTTGGTTATTTTCTTTCAAAGATAAAAGGCAGAGAACAAAAAAAAATATTACAATTTTAGGTGCCAGAACCTCATTCTGTTCTTTTTGGAATTATCCCTGCTACTGGGATCTCTAGTTGTCATGGTAGCTGTAATTATTTTCATGTGACTTCTCTATCTATCATGACCTCTACTTCCTAAGAAACCCATTGGAGATCAATATGCAACTCCATGGCGATATGAAATTTAATGTGGAGGTCAACTAGTCAAAAGGGAAATTTTTTTGGATTCCTGATGGGAAATATTTACCACCATTCCTGATCACTCTGCGTGCATGAACGTCGCCTTTCATAAAGTGTTCTGTAATGGAAATGTATGAAAGACTAATTATTCAATGTTTCTTGTTTTCCATTAGGTACTGGTGAAATAGACTATCAGCTTATAGCAAGGCAGGAGGCTCACAAAAGAATAATTTGGTCATGCTCTTGGAACCCATTTGGTCATGAATTTGCAACTGGTTCAAGAGACAAAACAGTTAAGATTTGGGCTGTGGAAAACAAATCTTCAGTTAAGCAGATTCTGGCTTTGCCGCCATTCAACAGCAGTGTCACTGCCCTATCATGGGTTGGTCTTGATCGTCAGAAGAATCATGGGTTTCTTGCTGTGGGAATGGAAAGTGGAGTAATTGAACTGTGGAGTATTTCCGTTAATAGAACTAATGATGTTAGCACACCAGTTCCCAGTACTGCTAATATCGTCATTAGATTTGATCCATTCGCGTGCCATGTTGCTGCAGTGAACCGCATGGCCTGGAAAACCCATGAGAAGCCCAAAAATTCCAGGACGATGCAACTTGCTTCCTGCGGAGCCGACAATACTGTAAGAGTTTTTCAGGTTAATGTTTGATTAGTTGTATAATTATTTTGTATCCACAGACAAAATTTTGACATCTGTGCGTATGGGCTAATTCTCTCATTTCTTGAAGAAATGAAATTCTTTAGAGAAAGCGTCTGCTTGAGACACGCCTCTTTTATTGAACTTGGAAAATTTAGATAGATCTATCTTTCATGGTCCCCTGGTTGAACTTGGAAAATTTAGATAGAACTATCTTTCATGGTCCCCTGGTTCGATGGCTGCGTACATGATTTCCACAAGTTGTAACTAAGGATTCACACATATTGCAGATTTAATCTGCTACGTGCTGTGACTTGTCAATTTTGACATTTCATATAAATTTTTGAGAGAATATAGCTACTTGCCGATACAGACAAGCAGAAAATTCTGGTGTTTGAAATATGTTAGTATCTACCACGTTGAATCTAAGAATTTTCCATGTGTGTCATCATATTATATTATTGTGCTTTTCTCATGATGGGCGTGGCCATGGAGCATGCATTGGGTCAAGAACATTGAATAAGCACCTTTTTATAGATATTACAATGTCAGCTGCGGCAAGCATTATTCCATTGACCGTTGTGCACTGAAAAGCCATTTGCCCTTGGCAAAGTTTCCTGTTAAATTTCATCCATCTTCACGTCATGTAATTGTCCCACTTTCGAAAGGTTCTATGATGAAACGATACATGCATGAATCATTTCCCTACTCTTAACAAGTTTCTTTTAGAGTTTTTACAAATTTCTTATTGTTGTTTGACCCCCTTTTTATAATTTAATCTCACTGAATTTTTTACTCATCTTAACCATTACAATCCGGACAACAGAAAATTCAAATTCTGATTCTGATCTAGACAATGCCATACACTCAATTAAGCAATTTAGCGTTTTAACTTAATCGACGAGATAATTACAAAATGTTGCTTGCATTTGCAGAACAAGAACGTTAGGGACGCGGCCTAACAGTGAATAGTTGAAAACCACAACTTACTGAGTTATGACCCTGTCCTCGCTGGGATAGGACCCAAGACAGAGAAGAGTGGATGCACGTAGATGCTTCGCAGAATTAGCTAAAATCACGTGTGATTTGGCCTCATCATCCAAATAAAAACAACCTGAAGGCTGAAACTCTCACATGTCGAAAAACAAACACGCATTAACCTCGTACATTTACTACATAATTTAACATAAGTTAGCACTAACAAAAACAAAAGAAAACTTCAAACAAGAATAAAAAAGTAGTTGTCTCCTGTTGTGTCAGACTGCACCCACATGAAAATCAGGGGGGCGTATATATTATCACATAATGATATGGGTAAATCTATGAGCCCCAATGTCAAAACAATGGGACGGTTTTCTTATGTTATGTGACCGGAGAGAACCAAAGTTTGTCGCCTAGTCAATTTTTATAAGAAAATAAATTCAATCGTTAAAAAGTTAACAAACAATTCAATTTGAATTTTTCAATCCTTCTGAGCGGTTCAAATTCCGATCCATTATAAATATTCATAGAATCAATAAAAAAGATGGAATTCGTGAAGAGGGTCGCTTAAAAAATGGGACCACGGAACTCTCTCTTATTATGTACTTTCTTATGAGTAGTGTTTGGACTGATTACCGGCGATTGATTGACAGAAGGGAAAATCAAAAAAATATCTGATAAGGATATTGTCGATGTTACTATTGTATTATTTCCTTCCTTTTTAGATCCAACTTTTTAGCTTTGCCAGCAGACGCCCATGCCCCCTATCTCATGTTTCCTGCTCTTCCAAACACTTGTTGAGTTTCGGTAAAGGCTGATAAAATCAAATAATTGGTTGTCATTTTCATGACCTTGGGTTGGAGAAGGTCCCCAATCTAGGACATGCATTGCATTTGGTCCTCCCACGTGACCCTGATCATTCTTGAATCACACTTCGGCCGGTGGGTGAGTCTTCATGTTCCAATGATTTTGTTTCCGTTAAAGAAATGAGAGCTGAATTGGGGGCATGTAACAATCCATGTGATCGTGTGCTAAGCTCTAAACCAGATGATGACCATAATCCTGGCGAAAGAAATAACGACTGGGCAGAAAACTTGGAAATCGATAAGAATTGGTTGCACTAGAATGAAAGATCATTCTCATCTTCAGGAATTTCTAGGCGCTATATTACAGTTCTGAGAGATGAAATTTACCTATTCAGATAAAGAAAATCTTTGTATATGATAATGTCCAATCATTCATTGCGATGAAAAGATTGAATCCGCACCAAGAAGTTACATGTTGCATCAATGATGCACCGGTGGGGAAACTGAATCAAGTGCAGAAGGAAAGAGCAACAGAGTTAGGGAGGCTGCAGCAATTCTAAACTGGAAATGAAGTTCTTCACAGGTTAAATGAAGTTCTTCACAATCCTTAACTCGAAGACGATGAAAAACAATTAACCAAACACTCGTAGCAGATTAAGAAAAACATCATTCAGAAACTCTGATATATGAACTGCATAAGTTCACAATATTCGAGTTTCAGCTTTTACAGTATAATTCTCAGACCACTATCATTTCCTATGACAAATATGAAAAACAAGAAAAGAGTAAACACATCCACAGTTCCTTATTATATCTAATCACAGATACATATCACAAACCAATACCAATAACAAGAAAAACATTAAACCAAAAAACTTCTTTAAAAGGAAAAAAAAAAGAAAAAAGAAAAAAAAAGGTATATATGAACCAAACCCTTCCTTCAAAATTGTTTCTTCTTTCTTGACAGATATTATAGTGCCTGAGAAGTTCTGATCTGTTGCTTGATATTCTCATTGGAAAGCTGAGCAGAAGCTTCAGTCATGGTTTGATACTGAGAAGGCATTGTGGGTGCCAGAGGCTGAGTGTAATATATCTGGGAATGAGCAGGATCCGCATATTCATAACCGTAATTAGCAGTTGCCATTGCCGCAGAGGTAGGCGCAACAGACTGAGACGGATGGTGAATCTGAGAGTAATTAACATACTGCTGCTGACTAGATGGCACTTGAACCAACTGTGGAGTGCCTGTAGTAGTAGTTCTATACACACCTGCTGCTGCTGCCATTTCAGGTTTAGTAATATGTGTGTTTCTCATAGGGTTATAAGCTGCTGGAGGGGGAACCATGGAAGGATTTGGTGGTGTCTGGGGGCGGCTAGAGGGGATGGCTGTGGGCGATTCACTGACAGAATGAGATTGTTGTTGCACAGACAAATTGTAAGCTTGGGGCTGTCTTCCCGCAGGCACATAGTAAACTGGGTACTGCTGATCGAGCTGATGGACTTGGTGTTGATGTTGATGATGGTGGACTTGAGGTTGCTGTTGTGATGGATACACAGGATAATAAGCTGAAATTGGCATTGCTCCTGCAGGGTGATGATGAATATAATGTCCACCAGCATGAACAAATTGTTGCTGCTGTGGAAGTTGCTGCTGCTGTAGTTGTTGCGGTTGCTGCTGTAGTTGTTGAGGCTGTTGTGGTTGCTGCGGTTGTTGTTGATCAAGTTGGGATTGCAATACATACCCTGAACCGGGATCCTGAATCTGTTGTACATGAACTCGGGCATTGGGATCGGAGACATTAGGTGTTGGATCAACAGGGTTAACATTGACAGCAACCCTGTTGCCTCCAGAAGGGAGTTGCACGACGGAGTCTTGATAAATCATAGGCTTTTGACGAGAAATAGTATTTGTAAGGCTACTATCACTGAAACATTTCGACAAACATATTTGTACACGTTTCAGATTCCACTCATTTCTCCACACTTAAAACCAACATGATTAAAATTATGAATTCAAATATAGAAATGAATTTTTACCAACCTTGAAATTGAATCTGGGGAGGGCAAGTCAAGAACAACGCCGCCGCCCCCGCCGCCGCTTGACTTCTGCGGCAACGGCTGAGGTGGAGGTGGTGTTTTTCTGAAACCAACAGGCACGCCATGATCCGATCTCTCATCATCAGAAACCACCCTATTTACGTACTCACCAGAAACCAAACCCACCGTCGCAGCAGTTGTCACCACCGGCGGCGGATGAGGTGACGACAGAACCACAAACCCCTCCTCTTGTTGCAGCTTTTGCCCACCGCCACTACCACCACTAATATTCATCTGCCCAAATTGCTCTTGAACCTTGCCACTCTCCTCCACATGAACCCTAATTGGCGGCAAATTCGCCAACGACGGAGACGACGAACTCGATCCGAACGAAGACGTTGTTTCCATCATGGGAGAATCCGGCACCGAGTGTACGTCTTGCACCTTCTTAACCATCCCTCCACCACCGCCTGCGCCGCCAGATACGGCAGCGGCGTCTGCCGCGACAATCTCGTCATCGAGACCTAACAAACAATTAACCGACGCGGAATCCGAAAATCCTCGATTCAAAACGACACCAGCGGCTCCGTTTAACGCGTTTAAAAACCACTCATCAGATTTGATAGTTTTGGTTTCGAGTACCGATTGAGAAGATTCCAATTTCTGTTGAAACAAAAACAAGCGCAAACGACAAGGTTTCTGATAATTCGACGTCGTACGCTCGTATTCTTCGATCATGTTTTCCAAATCTTCGTCCGTCGTAACGGAGATTAACGAGTCAAGGTCTTCTGATGGAAGTTGGTACTTCAAGCTAAACGACCCGCCGTTTAGCAAAGACTGCGAGAGGCGCGACATGAGGGAAGAGAGAGTGACGTTACGATCGACGACGATGATGCGAGTTTCGCCGCCGACGTAGCAGAGGGACTTGTCATGTGGGCGGGGGACTATATGGCCGCCGTAGCTGCACATGAGGCGGAGCTTAGAGGACAGGGCAGCGGCGGCTGCGCCGTTTGTGGGAGGATCGTCCCAGGAGTCGGTGTGACGGGAACGGGGAGAGGAGTCGATGGAGTCGGCATAGGGTTGGGTAGTGATGGCGGCGGTTGTGGTGGTCGTGGGTGCAGCGGACGAGAGAGGTGGTGGCGGCGGTGGAGGGTCCATCGCCGGTGGGGAAATGGGGGCCTTGGGGAGTGTATATTGATTATTTTTTGCTGGGGGGGTGAGAGAGAGAGAAGGGGATGGTGTCAGTGGGAGTTTATTCTCTAATAGGCACTCATCGCAATCACACCTTGCTTAGTCTACTCCAGCTGTCTATTTATTTTATTTCATTTAAAAAAAATTTGCTTGCCTTATTTGAATTTAAAATTTAATTTGAAGGATAAATGATATAAGAAATTGAATTATGCCTTTTTAAATTTAAAAAGCTACGAAAATATTTAATTTTAAATTCAAGATTAATTTTCTAGTTATTTTTTATATAATCTTATCAAAATTTAAAAAAAAAACTTTTTTTAAGGCCTTGTTCAATCATTTTAAATTTTTTAAACTAAAATTGAGTTTTTTTTAATAAAACATATACAAATGAGACACTTCGTCTTCAACACTAAAAAACAAAAACAAAAAATCAAAGCTTTTGTATTATTACGTCAGAGATTTTACTGATTGATCTCTGAAATTTTAAATTGTAAAAAATTCGTTCATTTAACCGAAGTTGCTTTAAAAAGGAATTAAAGTAATGTTAAATTGTCGGTTTGAAAAAATAAAATGAGCCCTCGCTAAATTAATGGTACATTTTACATGGTATTTTAGGAAAAGAGAGTGATAATTGATGTAATAGAGA
>MKYO02006432.1:4880-19852 GCA_002013955.2 Citrus medica | reverse complement strand
TTGGATATGGATTGAGTCAAATCCGCATCCGATCCGCAGACGTATGGATTGGATATGGATTGAGTCAAATCCGTATCCGATCCGCAGATGTATGGATTGGATTTGGATTGAATTTTATCAATCCGTGGATTGGATTGGATTGAAAAATTATAATCCGTAAAATCATGAATCGGATATGGATTGATGTCCAATCCGTAAAATCCGATCCGCGAACACCCCTAATAGAGAACATGAGGGAAAATATTGATAGAGCTTTGTTGAAGAATGTATTGGATATCTTTGTTGCTACTAAACTGGGCAAACCGTTTGGTTGTTATGAACAATATTTTGAAAGAACAAATGTTTAGTGAGCCATCATATTGGATTCTTGAAGATTTGAGTCTAATCTTTACAAAATTAGTGGTAGTGAGATAAAAAAAAATGGATTTATATCATGCTTCAGTGCTTCACGATGCATGAGAGAGTAGCTTCTTCTTTATGTTCAAAAATTAGTTTGATTCAATGAGGGTTTTTTTTGTTGTTAAATATTAGTTTGATTTAACCCCAAAATAGACAAGATTTAGATGCAATTTAGATTTTTAGTAAAAAAATCAGTGGTTACAAGAGAAATGTCATTTTCAATTAATTGTCTGCTTTCGTTAGAATTAATGGCAGAAGCTAACGGTTTGTCATATATAAGAGTATTTTCGAAATAATTGTCACTTGCCTGAAAAATGTTGAAATATTTGTCACCCACGTGACATTAGCCCTATTATTTAACAAAGTCACAAGGGTAGAAATGTCGTTTCACTAAAAGACAACCTATTTCGTTAAAGTTAACAATTTATCACATGTCTTCCTATTTTTAAAAAATGTATTACCTTGTTGATATATGTTGAAACATGTGTCACTCAGATAACATTAGCCTTAACCAATAAAGTGTTGGCTCCACTGGCGATGGAGTCCCCTTAAGTGGATTGACTGGGTTTGCTCCCCAGTTCGAGTCGCAGGGAAGTCGTCTTTGTGGGGAGAACCTGTGCCTCTCGGTTCGAGCAGAAACCTCTAGTATGAGTTGTGGTACGGGCTTAAAAGTGCCTCCCACAGTTGGAGCCCTTCCCAAAATACCTCGTGGTAAAAAAAAAAAAAAGATAACATTTGCCTTAACACTTTAACTGTTTGACTGGGTTTGTTCCCCAGTTCGAGTCGCAGGGAAGTCGTCTTTGTTGGGAGAACCTGTGCCTCTCGGTTCGAGCGGAGACTTCTAGTATGGGTTGTGGTACGGGCTTAAAGGTGCCTCCCACAATTGGAGCCCTCCCCAAGATACCTCGTGGTAAAAAAAAAAAAGATAACATTTGCCTTAACACTTTAACTGTTAATTCTTCTAAAATTTTAAAATTTTCAAAAGCATTTAAGGCACGAATAATTCCAGATGCATTACTTAATTATGAAATAAGAAGCCTCCATCTAAGAAAGGGTTGTGATGCTTGCAACGTTTAGGTTTGTGAAGGGAATGTGTATAAAGAAATATGATTCTTTAGTCTTTATTGATACGAGCTTCTTTTGACTCTTGAACGAAGTATGAGTATATGATTGATGGCTGTTTTTATAAGAATGAAATCATACACTATTACATATAAATGCATTTATATATACATCCTCTTCAAAAGCTCTAAAGAGGATTCAAGAACAAATTTCAATCATGTAAATTACTAAAATAGTGATGCTCTGGTCGTTTATTTCTCATCCTCAATTTTGGTATTTTTCATTGTAAAACTGACTTGAAGCATAATCTTTTGAATGTTGATTAGATTGGGTGTAGGTCGTTGTAGGAAAATATACATTTTCTGGGGAGTAAGTGGGTCTGTCTTTATTGAAGTATGTTTGTTAGCACTCTAATAGCTCAAGATACAGAGCTATCAAAGCACTCCCAAAGATTGAGATCAAGAATTAGCAAATTGCATATATCAACCAAATCGACTCTCATACTTGTTAATTCTGAGCAAGGAACTCTGACCAAAATTAATGGAATCAAAGAAATAAGAAAATGATCAAACACAGCAATCAACACACACAGAGAAAAGTCGAGACTCAGTTTACGTGGTTCAGTTGTGTTGTGAGCACAACCTACATCCACGGGGGAAGCCACCAAAAGGAGTATTATTGCTGATTCAAGTCAAGATTACAGAGCTTTTTTCAGATATGATTACAAGAACAAAGATTACACTTTTCTCTCTCACAGATCTCTCCAGAAAGCTCTCAATTTCACACTCACAAACTGCCTCAACCATCAGCTTTATACCAGCTGATATAAACTTCAGTTTGCACAGATTACGCCACGTGTATTACGACCTCGTAACAATTTGATTCCCTTCTCACCTGCATTCTCACGTGCTTCACTTAAACTAGCTTAAACTAGCTCTCAATTGACATTTATAATTCATTAAATTATGTCATGGTTAATGATATGATTGATGACTTATCTATAAAAAAAGAGATAAGAAACCAAAATTAAGAGGACTTAAATGATGATTTTTGCAGACTACAAGTACCGTAGTATAAATTACGATTCCATGAACCCGTCAAAGCGGCATTCGTTGAAGTCAAGTTTCATGAAAATCATCATTTGCTCACAACTTAGTGCATTTCTAACTTACTCCACGTATGTCCCAATACATTGCCACAGAGAAAACTTGTAGTGCCGAAAGTCAACCTTAACAAGCATTGCTTATTAAAGTCATGGAATTGTGAGGTCAACTACGAGACTGCCGGCCGACTTGAGCCTTAGAATTTTATATGTATTGCAATTTCCTCGGTCGTGAAATAACGTAGCATTCTGTTGCATTCTGCTGACATGGGTGGTAACAAAAGTGCAACCTCGGCGCTTCTCCTTCTTTTGCTATTATCAGGAATTTTGCACCCAGAAACCATTCAACTTGGTTCAGGCTGCCAAGAAGCTGAGAGGAAAGCACTTCTCCAGTTCAAACAAAGCCTTAGAGACACTTCAGGTCAGCTCTCATCTTGGGTGGGTGAAGATTGCTGGAGCGGAGTAAGCTGCAATAACAGAACTGCGAGTGTCATCAAGCTCAATCTTAACAATCCATTTCGAGACAGTTTTGGCTCTTTTGAGGATGACGCAGGTCACGAACTGGGTGGTAAGATTAGTCCTTCTCTGCTTCAGTTGAAAGACTTGGAAGACTGGGACTTGAGCATGAATAATGTCACAGGTTTCCAAGTTCCTGAATTCATTGGATCACTAAAGGAGCTGAGATATCTCAATTTATCTGGCTCATTTTTTAGTGGGACAATTCCTCAGGGTCTTGGAAACCTCTCAAAGTTGCTTTACCTTGATCTGAATAATTTTCTTGATCAATCAAATCAAATAGACCTTGAATGGCTTTCAGGTCTTTCTTCCTTAGTATACTTTAACTTGGGAGGCGCAGATCTTAGCAAGGCTGGAGCATATTGGCTTGAAGTTTTTAATAAGCTACATTCTTTTGTTGAGTTGCACTTGCCCAATTGTAATCTTCCCAGTCTTCCTCTCAGTTTTCCATCTCTTAATTTCGCATCCCTTCAAGTGCTTGATCTCTCCAACAATGATTTCAACTCCACAATACCTCACTGGTTGTTCACCATCCCCAGCCTTTTGGGTCTTGATCTCAGCTCCAATGACCTTCAAGGTGATATCCCAGATGGATTTGCTAGCTTGAATTCTCTTCAAGAGCTTGATTTGTCTGGAAATTCATTCCTTGGAGGCCAGTTATCCAGAAATTTGGGGAAGTTGTGCAATTTGCGGACAATGATTCTTTCTAGAAACAACATCAGTGGTGAGGTGAGTGATTTCCTTGATGGTTTATCTGAATGTACAAATAGCATCTTACTAGAGAAACTAGAGTTGCGATTCAATCAATTCACCGGTATTCTTCCCATTTCTTTAGGTTCTCTTAAGAATTTAAGACACCTTGTGCTTTGGCAAAACTCATTTCTGGGTTCAATTCCACCATCAATTGGAAACTTGACCCTTTTGAAGGAATTGTACCTAGCATCTAATCAAATGATTGGCCAGAAAATTTCGGACAGCTATCAGCACTTGAAGTGTTGGATCTCTCCGAGAACAAATGGGAAGGTGTCAAAACTGAATCTCGTTTTAGGAACCTCTCAAGCCTAAAAGAACTGTCTTTAACTATAGAGTCACCCCAGTCATTAACTAAAGATTCGATAAATGTTACCTTGCCTTTCAACATCAGTTCTGATTGGTTTCCTCCATTTAAACTAGGTTTCATCAAACTTAGATCATGCCAACTTGGTCCAAAATTTCCAACCTGGCTTAGAAATCAAACTGAACTAAGAANAAACATTAATTTTAATAAATATTAATTATTTATTTATTTAATAATAATAAATATTTTATTCTAAAAAAATATTAATTTTGTACTATATTATCAATAATAATATTTCATTTGTGTTGCTATTATTAATAATTTTTATTCACATAATTTAAATTAAAATTAAAAAAAAATTATGATTTACATAATTAAGAATATTAGTAATTATTATTAATTTATAAATATAATAAAATATTTATTTTATTTTCCAAATATATTTTTTATTAATTTTTTATTACAAATTATAATTCTATACATAAGGATAAAATTGTAATTTAAAACAATTTACTCTCAATCCAAGATAAAGTAAATAAATAATTAGGATTCTGATTAATAATCCATACTTTTATTTAGTCTAAGTAAACACCCTACTCCCACTCCCACTCCCACTCCACACTCCTAATCCAAGGATTCCCACTCCAATTCAAAAAGTAAACGCAGTATAAGAACTTTGGTTCTTAACAAAGCTAGGATTTCAGACACCATACCTGACTGGTTTTGGCAGTTGAGTTTGACCCTTGATGAACTAGATGTTGCTTATAATGAATTAAGAGGAAGGGTTCCAAATTCCTTAGGATTTAACTTTCCAGCCACAGTTGATTTGAGTTCTAACAACTTTGAGGGTCGTTTCCCGCTCTGGTCATTTAATGTGACAAAGTTGTATTTAAGGGATAATTCCTTTTCCGGCCCAATTGCTGACGACATTGGCCAAAACCTTCCTTTGCTGACGGATTTAGATATCTCCTTCAACTTCTAAATGGCAGCATTTCCAAGTCCATAGGCAATCTAAAGCAATTAATAACATTGGTCATTTCCAACAATAACTTGTCTGGTGAAATTCCTCTGCTTTTTAGCAACAGTTCTTTCCTTTATATTTTGGATATGTCAAATAACAGCCTTTCCGGTAGCATACCAGAGTCAATTGGTTCTCTTCGTACACTCAGATTCCTAGTGCTCCGTAACAATTATCTTTCTGGCGAACTCCCTCTTTCACTGAAAAATTGCACTTTCATGGAGAGCCTTGATCTTGGTGACAATAATCTCTCTGGCAACATTCCGGCTTGGATAGGAGCAAGCATGCCAGGATTGTCAATTTTACGTCTGTGATCCAACCTCTTCAATGGAACCATTCCTTCTGAATTGTGTAAGCCTTCTAGACTTCACATACTGGACCTGTCACACAATGACCTGTCAGGATTCATTCCTCCTCGTGTAGGGAATTTGAGTGGCATGAAAGTTGAACCTCCAAAATCTGTTCAACACGAGGGACGGTTGCGAGTGGTGACTAAGGGAAGTGAGCGCAAATATTTCACTACTCTATACCTTGTTAATCTTCTGGATTTGTCGAGCACCAATCTATCAGCAGAAATACCAGCAGAGCTTACAAGCCTTGTTCACTTGGGAAACTTGAACTTGTCGCACAATCATTTGGTGGGAAAGATACCTGAAGAGATTGGAAACTTTGAATGGTTAGAAACTCTAGACCTATCAAAAAACAAGCTTTCTGGCTCTATTCCTCCAAGCATGGCTTCACTTATATTCATGAATCACTTGAACCTGTCATACAACAACTTGTCCGGCGAAATACCAAATACGAACCAGTTTCAAACCCTCAATGATCCATCGATTTATGAGGGTAATCTAGCACTTTGCGGAGATCCATTACCAAAAAAGTGCCCTGAAAATGGCGGAAGGTCGCCGGTTCCCAGAGGAGATGATGAAGATGAGGATGAGCATGACAAGTTATGGCTTTTTGTTAGCGTCGCACTTGGTTTCATTGGGGGGTTTTGGGGATTTTTTGGTTCTTCGATCATCAAAAAGTCTTGGAGAGACGCTTATTTTCAGTTTGTTGATAAAACGGTGTATCTATTTCTCACATTCGTCCCATTAAATGTTGCTCGTCTGCTGAGAAAATATCGGTAAAAGTGCTGAACTGGGCAAACGTGTGATCCAAACAAGTTTTGAGAATGAATAACTGCTTCTTCAGAGCAATGTTTGGAATTGTATTTGCTTCTATTATTTTCAAGTTTAATTACTGTGAAACAAAAAATCTTTTGTGATAAAGTAATGCAGTTAAGTTTATGGCATCCAAGTTCGTAAATATAGAAAGCCTTTTGTTTGTAATTTGATCGATCCTATATGCGTATATTTCATTTGATATCTCATAAACTTATTAACTTTTTTGATCATTTTAGTAGAGTGTGTGTGGGAGTATTTTGGCATGTTTTATGTTTCTGTTTTAAATGTTTTAGATGATGGAAGATCAAAATATTAGAAACAACAAAATTATTATTATTTTTCAATTGATTCATTATACAATCTACTAGCTTATTTAAAAATTCCAAAATACCAAAAACTTTACTATAATTATAGATAAGTTGCCATAATATAGCACCACCTTGTTGTGCTGTAGACGTGTCATTTGTTGTAATTCAATACTACTTATGCGCAAAATGCAGAATCAATACACACTAAATATTTAAAAAAAAAATAAAGGACACTAGATTTAACGTGGTTCGACAATAAAGTTTACATCCACAAAGGCAAGAAAGAATAATTATTTACGAACAATTAATAAAGTACAAATTTGAGTAATGAAACCTTATTTCTCAAATATCTAAATACACTCAGTACTCTTATATACTCTTGAAGGAAACAATTTTCCCAAGACACACATCTCCACAAATTGTGTAGAACCCAGCTTAGTATCCAAGGAAATGCTCTCCCAAACTTTCTAAGACCTCATTTGCAGATGCTCCATTTCTCAGGATTCTCTCACAAAAAACTCTCTCTACACTCTCTCAGATAGCTCTTCACCTAAACTCTCACACTTTTACATTTTTAGGATGCTTTGAATGAAAGAACTGCCTTCTGTTTATAGGCAAAATAGTTGCACTATTGCACCAAATCCTTTAATGGTTTTCAACAATTTCGGCCACTGTTTCTTGAAAAAAGAAAATCTCCAGATGGCATAAAAAAATGTCAAAGTTTGGCGACCAAAACTTTAAATTTTTTGGCAATTGTGTGTGATTCCATTTTTGACTCTTCAATAATTTTTTACCTCAGTGAAGATTTATCCAAATCAGAGTTGACTACCAATGAGCTATGTTCCCCAAAGTAATAATTCATTAAGGATAAAAAATGGTTGTTTGCTTCGACTACCTATGTACCTAACTATTAAGATCAAGCCAACCCTAGTTCACAGTTCTTGAAGGAAATGCCTTCACAAATTGTTCCATACTCGTATAGGAGAATCCACTTTATCGCAAGTTAATGAACGTTTACTTGGATCTATGAACCATGCTTATTGCTTGAGATATATTGAGCCTTTTACACTTCATCACATCAGTAAGACTATTGATAGCACTAGCTTACAAAATATGAGCCATGTATTGGTGCTTTACTTGATGGGAAAGACATGAAGAAGAGCTTAGGAGCTAGAGGAGTACAAACTAGTTTAATCTGATCATTTATACCAAACCTTTTTAGCATTTTGTTTAAAATAGACCTTTAAGTTAACTACCTGTTCCAATTCTCCTTGTCTTTACGAAGTCTCCAACCCAAGTATTCTTTGTACATCATCCAAGTCTTTCATTTCAAACTTAAAATTCATCTGCTTCTTCTATTTCATCTTTATTATTTGAAGCTATAAGCCCTTTATCGACATAGAGTAATAAATGGATGAAAGCTCTATTTTTCAGTTTTCTGAAGTAAATACAGTGGTCTTATTCAATTCTTGGTGAATTTTGCCCTCAATCAAATCTCTTGTACCCTCATTGCTCGACTGCTTTACCCTTATCTCTCGACTGCTTCAATCTATGCAAAGACTTAACCATCCTACATACATGATTCTCCCTTCAACAACTTTGAAACTGCAAGATTGAGTAATTTAGATCTCTTCCTCAAAATCTCCATGTAAGAACACCATATTTATATTTAATTGAGTCAATTTTAACTCATATTCTAAAGAAAAAGCAAGTCAGGTACAAATAAAAGTATTTTTCACAGCTAGAGAGAAAATACATTATTTCTAAGTAAATCCTTTTGCTATAAGCCTTACCTTATAAACCAAGAGTTGCTTGTTTGGGATATTCTCATTTCTTGCTACAACTATATTTGTTACCAATAGCCTTTAATCCCTTAGGTAACTTTATAAGTTCCTAAGCCCGATTTTGATAAAGAGACTTCACCTATTTTTCTATGGCTAACTTCCATAAATCAATTTCTCTATTGCGTATTATTTCATTGAAAGTGTTGGCAATGTTATCATCAGCAAATAAAAGCGCATAGGCTACCATTATGTAAGCCATATGGGTTTCTTTTTTCAATCTTTGTTGTTATCAACATTTTCTACATCATTAGTTGTTTCTTCTTCTTGTGGGACATTAAAAGAACCAACACATTCTTTAACTTTTTGTGTCACTTTCAAAGTTGAACTCTTCTCTAATGTAGAACTGTATGGTCATGTGAAGTTTCTGCTGAATATCTCATTGGTCTTATTCTCTACCTGCTAAGAACTAGAAATCTTTTGTATCAAAGCTCCATCAGAAATGACATCTCTGCAAATACATAAACTTCTTGTCTTTGATATCCTAAAGCTCCACTTTTGAATCCCACAAAGATAGCATACGAAGGGAATCATAGTCTTGTGTATGCTTTTCAGATCACATCTTCATTTTACCTTCAATTGCAATAGAAATACAAATCCATTTTTTTAAGCGACTTGTGGCTGATGGTCTCAGTTTAAAACCTTTTATCTAAACTAGTATTGGATATGATATATCATACTTTCACTAGTAAAGTATGATCCATATGCTCAGCCACATATGTATATCTCCTGGCAAAATGTCCTTTTAGTCTCTTATTTTGGTATACTTACGGAATGGACCACAAGTATATCATTCAATATCAATACACAATACTTTGATCTTTATACCAAGTCGAGCCTCCACTAATTTTTTTCATTTCACGAATATTTCTAGAACTCATCTTATACTCATATGGTATACATCCACACATGTCAAGAGAAATAAATGAAAGTCAATAATGGTTACCACTAATTTAAGCAATCTTGGTTGGTTCCCATACATTGTTATAAACATTTAAAGATCTTATGAGTATTGTTATTAGGCGTGTCAAGCTTGACCCTTGTTTTTTATGGTATACATCCACACATGTCAAGAGAAATAAATGAAAGTCAATAATGGTTACCACTAATTGAAGCAATCTTGGTTGGTTCCCATACATTGTTATAAACATTTAAAGATCTTATGAGTATTGTTATTAGGCGTGTCAAGCTTGACCCTTGTTTTCTTGCCTACTAAAGAATGATCACAGAACTCTATTTTTATATATTTTGACAACTTCAAAAGTCCTTGCCTCATCTCAATTTGCAAAGAATTTTCTCATGCATGCCCTCAATCGTATATGCTTAGCATAGTGGTGTCGCTATGTGCCAAAAAGTGTTCACATCATTAATTGAACTCTCTTTTAATAATACAAATTAAGACACCCAACCCCTTTACAGAATCTCCATAGTTCATGAGTGAACTTCGTTGTACATCTTTGATGGCAACCTTATAGCCTTAGTTTATAAAGCCCCTATCGAAAATTAGATACTTCTTTGTAGCAAAAACATATCTAACTTCTTCTATTTTTCTAACCACTCCATTGAACGTCTTGACCTAAACTGTTCCCGAACTATTCCTATCTTTATTTTTGCGATGAGGTTGATCACTTCTCATCGCAACCATACTGGATTCCATGTCATGAAGCTGCAAACAATTATGTGAAGGAATAAAAATGATAGATTGTCCTGATTTTAAGTATCCACTTGTTTAAACTTGCTACATACACCATAAGTGTAATACTCAATGAATAGTCAGTGTCTAATGCTATGTTTTCTATTAATTTTTCCCATTTTCTTTTGAGCTTTCGGATAATCTTTCCCCTAGCGGTTGTGTCTAATGCTATGTTTTCTATTAATTTTTCCCATTTTCTTCTGAGCCTTCGGATAATTTTTCCTCTAACGGCCCTTCCATGATAAAAGACACTTATCTCAGGCTATTATGCTTCTCGATTCAGTTTGAGAACTCTTCCCATCGTGCTTCATCCTTTTTTTTTTATTGTTCGTCCCTCAGTCATCAAAGTTTCAGATAATGCTCATTCAAAATATTTATCATTATTTTGAATCTCTAATTTATTCAATGTTGTGCTAAGATCTTTGAGGATGATCACGTTTTTCCCTTATATCAAGGTAGTCATAAAAAGACTATATTCTTTTAGAAGTGAGTGTAATAGAATCATAACATTGACTTCATCTTTAATATTTTTGTCAAGATTCTTCAAATAATCTTGATACATGCGCATCCATTGATACCTCAAGCTTCATTCAAAAGCCATATATTTGGCTCATTTCGTGAATGCAATTTTTCAGCGTCTCACAAGTTTTTTTGGTCTAAAGTATGCCACAAAGCAATCACGCATTCATAATCTTAAACCATGTATTTCACTTCTTCGAACAAGCAACACTTAATCTGATAAAAAATCTCATTGTTCAAATGATCCCGAAACATCTTTATCATACTTGTGTCTTTTATCTTTCACAACAACCTCAAGACCAATTTAAATTAGGAAATCCAAAACCCCGCGCTCTATATGCCGAAGTTGTTCCCATAAACTTTTTCAAAATCGATTTTCTGACTTCCTACAACTAGTACTACATGACGAGGTAACTAGTCTCCCCTTCGAAATTCTCCTTCGATTGAACACTTGTACGAAAAACTTCCATAATAGTTGAGTGGACCATTCATTCGTCTTTTTCTACCATTTTAACAACCATTCACACTGGAGAAACAATCTATTTTGTGTCTGTTCGTGTGAAAAATGCACCTAGGCTAGTAATGCACCCAGACTCCTCAGGCCCTATGCCGTTTTGATAGAACTTTCCTAGACATTCACAAATCACCTTTACTATACAAATCACCACTACAACATAAACCATTATTCCTTTCAAGTACAACAGCTGGCTCCACCGTATTTATGAATAGTATATATATGTGAGCAATGACATATACTCTAAGTACAAACCATCTGCTCCATCGTATTTATAAAAAAATACATACACATGAACAATGACTTATACCCCAAGTATGAACCATCATATTTGATACCACTTATTTTGCTGCGGAAGCATCATTTGCTGTGGTCCAATACCACTTGTGTGAAAAATGCAGAATTAATATGCATTAAATATTCACATAAAAATAAAGGAAATGCGATTTAATGTGGTTCGACAATAAAGCCTACATTCACAAAGGTAAGAGAGAAAAATTGTTTTAACAACAATTAATAGAGTACAAATTTGAGTAATGAAACCTTACTTCCCAAATATCCAAATACAACCAGTACTGTTATAAAATTTTGAAAGAAACAATTTTCCCAAGACACACATTCTTTCACATCTCTATAAATAGTGTAGAACCTAACTTAGTACCCAAGAAAGCACTCTCTCAAACTTTCTAAGAGCTCACTTACAGATACTCCCTTTCTCTGGATTCTCACATAGAGAACTCTCTCTGTCCACTCTTAGAGAGCTGTTCACCCAAGTTTTCACACTTCTACATTTTGGGCTACTCTAAATGAAATAGGTGTCTTGTACTTATGGGCAAAATGGTTGCACTATTGCACCAAATCCTCTAATGGTTTTCAACAATTTAAGTCAACGTTTCTTGGAAAAAGAAAATCTCTAGATGCCATCCAAGAACATCAAATTTTGGCCACCAAAAACTTTAAATTTGTCGGCAATTGCATGTGATTCTTTTTTTGACTCAACACAAGTGTTGAAGAGTATTTCAAAATTATGAACAGAAGTAAGCAAAGATGCTGCGAGCTTAGATTTGAATAAAAGTTGACATGTAACTACAATAAAAATCACGTGATTGTAAATACTAAGGAAATGAATCATAAAATTGAGTCGGAAATCATAGTAATTAGCAGTGTGTGATTGCAAATAAAATCACCTGTGAAAAATGATGAAGAACAAAATTCTGTTATGGATCTAATGGTGGAAAATGAATTATAAAATTTGAATATAGGAGATTTTGATCCAAGAATCTAAATCCCCTGCCAACTTTGCTCCCTCAGCTTATAACTAAGGGCGAAGAGGTTGAGAAAAGGATCCTTTGGCCAATTTATCATCAGACTAATAGAGATCATGAATACTCTATCATAATATATTTGAAATTATTAAAATGCAAAACTGACTAGAGCTTGCAGACTAATAGAGATCCTAACATACTTTATCAGAATCTGCTTTTAGTTACTAAAACATAAACTGACTAGAGCTTCGGAGTATCTTTTGCCGAGACAAGCTTGAGGTTCACTAGTGAAGAAAGAACTAAAACAATGAATGTTACAAGTATATTTCAACTTTTATTAATTAAATCCGTTAATATATTAATCTAGATTATTGAAATCATTTTTACACCTTCAATTGGCACCGTATGTGGGAAATTGGACAAAAAGCCAAAATCAACCATGAGCAAGTTAATTCAATCAATTTGTTTCATTGATTGATATTTAGCTTTTAATAAAAAAGTTCACCTATTGACTGATATCGGTGGATCATTATTATAAAGTCATTTTTAACATCTTAACTCATCACATATAACTTTCGCTTATTAGACAGTTGAAATTATCACTTAAAAACGTGTTAATATGATTAATTGGTGAATCTTGCTAAAATGACAATTGAATAAATCAATTCTCATTTCGGATGGCTTAATATATAAATCCTATGTTCTATGCTTGTGAGAAGGCAAAAGAAGCTAAACAATCGACAAACACTCATTTAAAAGGTTTCTAGAACCAACTTATGAATAGTAAAACTCAAGAATCATATACAACAAAACAAAAGTTAAACCGAAGAAATTTACACCAAAATAGTAATGCTCGGATAATCACAATAGTTAAACATATTCTAGATAACAAAACTTACAAACCATACCCACAAGACACATGAATGAAATTTGTATAGGCAAAAGTACTATGGAATGCATACTCTTCGAAAAAAACTCAACAATGAAATTTTATAATTTCTTATTCAAGAACTCCTTCGGATAATGGTGGGATCCTGAATAGCCAAACCTCATAGACTAATATGGGGGATAATCCAGACAATTTAATGCTTGGCCAGAATGATTTGAAAGGTCAATTTGAATTAACTGCGCCAAATCAGATAGATTTGCTTAATCAGATCCTAAAGCAAGTTGAATAAATTCAAAAAAGGAGCCAGACATTAAAGGTGCAGTCATAAATGCTAGAAGCTTAAAAAAACCCAGAGAATCACCCCATTCTGAAATAGGGCCCAAGCTCTAGGCAACGAATGTTGAGATTGGATCTTAGGGGGAAAAAAGAAAAAAAGTGTGAGAGAAGCGGCTCGAAGAATGTTTATAGAGTAAAATTGAGGGAAAAAAACTCGAGGAATTCTGAAAGAATCTAAGGATCTATGAAAAAAGATGCAGTGAAATAAAGAAAGAATTAGCACAATACAGGAAGTTTTTCAAAGAGACATACAAAAAAGAGTCAAGTATAAAATTCCTTTACATTGGCCATACTCTTATTATTATTATTATTTTTATGGAGAGCGTATGTTTATGGAAATATATAAGGACGACAACATTTCGCACAGGCTCCCAAAATGCCTCAAAATAAAATCGGCTATTTCAGGGATAGGCCCAAAACCAACAAAATTTCGAGTTCGGATTCAGGGATTTCGTCTGATCCCCAGAACCCAAACCCAAACCCAAACCCAATTTTTTTAATTAATTAATGTTTTTCAACAATTGCAACATTTGACCCACCAGAAAAAGGTCATCGACCGATCTTTTGCAAAATGGATTTGGCAATTACGATGTGTTTCAAAACAACTGCAAGGACTTTGCACTATATTGCACAACAGGTCTTTTTGATTGTGGATAAGGTAGGGGTTAGATTAAGTGGTCAAGCTTCTTTGGCAATTGTGTAGCACACGCACATGCAAGTGAATTAAAATGGCTTATTAAGTTGAAAGTAGCCAATTACTTCACATGCATGCTTCATTTGATTGTAGTTGTCTGCTTCACTTGTTTCGCCTATTAGTTTCACCAGCATGCTTGGAATCAATTTGTATATAAAGTTGAAAATTGAGAGCTGCTTGACAATTGGAGATCATTTGCAAACTGAAAGCAAATTAAGAAACCAAATACAAAACAAAATGAGGAAAACAAGAGAATAGAAAAAAAAGAACAAAAAGAAAAGAAATACAACAAAATAAAATTGAAAGCGAAAGTGGACAAGTTATAGGAATTGGGCAGTTAGTTTAATATCCAGTGAACTAGTGGGTAGTAAATTATAAAATTTGAGCAATTATATTATAGTTTTCATGATTTGTATAAGTTCTTATATTAGTTCTAATAGTTAATTTTTTAATCTTGTATTTTAGGAGAAATCCAAGAATTCAGGGACTCACGGGAGCCCTAACAAGCCCCGAACTGAAATAAGATCATTGAGAGGATTATTATTATTATTATTATTATTATTATTATTATTATTATTATTATTATTATTATT
>MKYO02006421.1:0-17778 GCA_002013955.2 Citrus medica | reverse complement strand
TGAAATGACTATAATGCCCCTAAAATACATAAAATACTTAATTAAAATAAAACACATGTAATTAAATCACAAGAAGGTTAAATACATAAAAGTAAGGGTTGTTAGTAAGACTTGAAATGTAAAATGACAGTTTTCTCCTTTATAAATATGCATTTTCTAACACTCAACATTTACCACTTGTTCAGTTTGCTTATAATCATTGCGTTCATTCTGCTACTAAGTATTTACCGTTTGAAATTGTTTATGGTTTTAATCCTTTAACCCACCATTGGATTTAATTGCATTACCTGTTTCTGAGCGTGTTAACTTAGTGGCAATAAAAAGGTTAAAATTGTTAAACATATACATGAGAAGGTGAAGTTCAACATTGAGCGGGGAACTGAGCAATATGCTAAACAAGCCAACAAAGGGCGACATAAGCTAGTCTTTGAACCCAGTGATTGGGTGTGGTTACACATGCGCAAGGAACGATTTCTAAAACGACGGAAATCTAAGTTATTACCTCAAGGGGATGACCCATTCCAAGTTTGGAACGTATCAATGACAATGCATACAAACTGGATTTGCCTGGTGAGTACAATGTACGTGCTACTTTTAATGTTTCTCATTTAAGTCCTTTTGATGTAGGTGATGATTTGAGGACAAATTCTCTTCAAGAGGAGGAGAATGATGAGATCAAGGATAAAACTATCACAAGCTCATGGAATGAGGCATATTCAGATCCGATTCAAGTTTCCATCGGACCCGTTACAAGAGCTCGCGCAAGGAAATTCAAAGGAACGCTTAATGGATTGATTCAAGCAACTTGGGCTCAATCAAACTCATGGAGGCCCATTGAAGGAATCGCACATGATAAATGCATGATTCAGGCTCTCGAAGTTTCCAAATACTCACTTCCATGAAATAGGGAGTTGGCTTAAACAATATGGCGGGAAATATATATTATTTTTCTTTTTCATATACTTTCCCGTTTCTTGAGGAGGCTATTAGGGAATCAAATCAATTATTTCTATTTTAATTGTCCAGTTTCCATTTAATTGATGTAAGGCATTTAAGACTTAGATTAGGATTCTGATTTGATTTAGATTCTTTCCTATTAGGGAAGATTTAGATTTAGATTTGATTTTTGGGTTAGGATTTATTTCCAAAAATTCTTGTAACCAACCCTATATAAAGTACTCATATTCAATCAACAAAAAAAGTAGTTTTTGATTCAATTGGTGAGAGAGTTAATTCTCTTTGGTTCTTCACAAACTCATTGAACTTATCAGATTTCTGTGACGTTCAAATTCTTGACTTATCAATCAGACCATCCATACCTAATTGTGGCGTCTTCACTTACAAAGGTTTGGGCTTTCAATAAGCATTGGGTGATTAGGGTCGCGTCAGTTCTTGATGGGGTTCGTATCAACTTCCAGAAAAACACCTTCTCCGTCTTGAAACATGGATTTCCAAATATGATTTTTCAGTCCAGCATATCAAGGGAGATCAAAATCTCATCCCTGATATGCTATCTAGACCTTAATCTTTAGCCACTCTTATTCTCATCTTCTCCTCTGTTTATAATACCAGTGATCTTCATGAATTCTTCCTTGCCAAACTCAGCTCTTTCAAGGAAATCTTTCCCTTGTAATCTCACACTTTCCAGTCCTTATCAAATCCAAGACTTTGCCAAAAAATTTGTTCTGGTTTTCCTAGTTTTCACCCTGATCACCTTTTTCTCACAGGACTCACCGTTGTTCCCTCCAGAGATATCACAGAAAATGAATTGTGGTACCTATGGTGCCTCACTGTTTTATATGCTACTAAACTTATCTTTCCTATACATGCAGTATTCAGACATCTCACTGACCCAACCAAAGCCCATTCCTCTTTCTTGGTGGAGAAAACAACTCAGCGTTATTATAAATCACCATCACCTCAATCTTCTTCCTGATCAAGAAGGTGAACAATTCACCTCGATCTTTATTGTCCACCATCCCTATTTTCAACATCCTGTCACTAAACTTTTCTGGACACAAGTCAAGCCTATGAGTGGATAAATGTTCCTCATAGTTTTCCCTTGACACATGACCCTAACCTTGTCTCTACTCTGAAAAGCTACCTCCTTGAACTAAACTATGTTCAACCCACACCAACTGACATTCAACATACCTCCCTCGGTCCACATCATGAATATTTAACTTCTCCATCCACAGGAATATTAATTAAAGAAGAAAGGCCAAATTATACCAATATTCATTTCCAAGATTCCCAAAATCCTAGTGCACCTCTATTGAGTGCAATGGATGCCACCCTTGATGCACCTTCAACCAGTACAGCTCCACAGACAGATTCACTAACTCATCGATACTATGCCAATTTGCCTTGGTGGAAAGAACCTTTTGCAGAAGTTGATAGCGATGTTGACAACCTGTTGTTGTGCAAATTTTTTTGAACTCGCAAGCGCACGAATCTATTATAATATAGACTAATGGTGACGAGTGTCGATCCCACGAGGATGTGGATTTTAATTGTGTACATAATTAATTTTGTAAATGGGTGATTGGATTTGTGGTGGAAGTGATTCAAATTATCCTAAAAATTGGAATTGAAAAGGCGAGAAGAAATTAAAGTGTAGATCTATTAAATTGACGTACTTAGGTATCTAGATCCATATCAACATGCATCATGGGCTAAATATTCCTTATTAATACCAATTAAATCATGAGGGGGGAATCCACACCTCATGAACCACGCTCTAATCAATATGGTGCTAAGGGCTTATCGTGCCAAATAATAATAACCTTATACTAGGGAGCCGGTGAAACCAAGGCGGTACTAGATAAGATTATGATTATTTGTCGATGAGAAGTCAAAACATCCACAAAAACTAGAGGGGAAGAGAAAATAAATTTACCAAATAAAGCCCATGACACATGTTGAGACTTCACCTTCAACCCAAGCTTGAAAGAAAATTAGCCACTCATAATTGAACTAGGGGTAAAATGAGAATGTATTAAAATACGTAGAAAATAAAAGATGGAGAAGGAATTACAAAAAATGGATCCCAAAAATGGATTCAGAGATATCAAATTAGGGGGGGAGGCCCCCTTTTTATAGATACATCGAGTAAATCATGGCCATCGGATTAAAAATAGTTTGGACGCTTATGATTGCTCCACGTCATCAGTCAACAGTCTGCGTGAACAGTACATGGTTTGACCCGGGTTGAGCAGTAACGCGGTTTGGTTGAAAATAATCATGTGTGATGCATGTACCGTACATGAGATTTTTGGTCCACTGATATGCTGTCACATCACCATCAACAGTATATAAGAATTTTAGTCCAATAGGATCGTGACACCTCGTCAGTCAATGCCAAATCATCGGTCAATGCCACGTCATCGATCCGTCTATATGAACAGTGTCGTGAACAATGTCGTGAACAGTAACGTAGACAGTACCGTACATATAAACAGTGCCATTTTTCCTTTTATGCTCCTCCTAAGGTTTTTGACCGTCTTGAGTTCAAAAGTGATGTCCGTTTTGCTGGCTAATCTCTCGTTTATTGTGATACCATAAAGTACGTGGCTTGTTACCATCAGTGCGGACCAGACTAGTGCCCATTCGGGTTCACCTCTGGAACTTATGTTGATGGATTCCCGCCGATATACCTATGGATAGATTAAAACTTAAAACAGTTTTTCTTAGGTTATATAACCCAAAACAGACTTTCCTTAGTCTAAAACAGGGTACCAAACCAGATAAAAACCATCAAAAGTTTTATGATGCACAGGATCTTTACTAGAAGGCAAGTGTAGAGCATACTTCCTTAAGTTTTCAAAATAAACAAACTTAATTCTTTATTCCTTTTCTTTTACTAGAACTTCATTTGCAGAGAGAGAATGGAGAAGTTAGAAAGACATAACTTAAACAAACACGAGAGTTTTTATTAGCTTATGGCGATCTATCTTACAATGGAGGGGACTCTTTATATTAACTCTTTATATAGAAGAATTCTCGAGGAGATAGGACAGGACCCTATCTTTTACAAAAGTAAAAGTAAACACATCATTACAAAGGACAAAAGGTGCTTTAATAATTATAGGGGACAAGACATAAAGGAAATTATGACAACACGACAAACAACTTTATGGAGAGTGGAGATTCATGTATTCGTCTTCGGAGGAGCTTTCAGTTTCATATGGGTTGTCACGAGAGGTTGTTGGGGAAAAGGTTTTGGAGAGTTTTGGATGTTTGTGGCTGGGACCGGGACCACTGCAAGGTGGGTAAGGGTAATTTCGTCGATAGCTAGGAATGGGGCCAGGTGTCTGGGTGGCTTTGTCTGCTGTTGTGGGTTTGTGTGGTTGAGGTGGTTGTTGAGATGAGGATCTAGGGTCATGCATGGTTGGGTGTGGAAATTGTTGGAGATGTTGGCTGAGAGGAAGGAATTCTTCCCATGGGTCTTGTGAGTCTTGGTAAAGGAAGTCGGTGAAATCTGGTTTTTCTTCTTTGATATTGATTCCTGTGGACTTTGGTTTGGAAATGGCAGATGGAGTGGCGATCATGATGAGGTCGTGTTGTGGTCCTAAGGAGGTGTGGAAGATATCTTTGTGTGGCGGAGTTTGATGATTCAGTTGGCACAGATAATTGTGCAGGGTGGACTGTATTTCATTTTCAATGACTGCTGGATGTGGAGCGAAAAAGGACCCGGGAGGGTGATATGGCTCTGTGGGAAAATAGGATAGGGGAGTAGTGTGAACTGCTTGACGCCGTTGGTTGTCGCTCTGATACCACTCCGAGGGGGCACCTGAGACTCTTAAAACCAGTTTTCTTTGCTAGGTTATACAACCCTAAAACAACTTTCCTTAGCTTAAAACGGGTACCAAACCAGATAAGAAAACAGCTAAAGACCGTTTCAAGTGTTCTGATACATAGGATCCTTCATACAAAGGCAAGTGTAGAGCATACTAACTTGGTTTTGAACAAATTCGTTTTTAAAATTTTCCTTATTCTTTTTCTTATCTATTTCAGAGCTCCATAGAACTTAAGAAAGAGGAGTTTAGAGAGACATGGATAATAGAACACTCAATATATTGCTTAAAGCTCGCTTCTGCTCTGAACGAGGAGGAAGCTCCCTTATATAGGGATTACAACGGGAAAAAGCCAAACTTAGAAAAGTGAGACAGGACCCTCATCTTTTCATAAAGCAAACAACTATTCAAACTTTAATAAAGTAAAGTAGGGATAGGACCCCCTAACTTTATCTT
The DNA here is from genome assembly GCA_002013955.2 of Citrus medica. Lineage (NCBI taxonomy): Eukaryota > Viridiplantae > Streptophyta > Magnoliopsida > Sapindales > Rutaceae > Citrus > Citrus medica. Next base: position 12,526 of record MKYO02006421.1, on the reverse strand, counting down.
TTACATAAAAAGACAAGACATAAAAGCAAAAGCTACTTTAATAAAGTAAAGTAGGGACATGACCCCCTAACTTTATCTTTTACATAAAAAGACAAGACATAAAAGCAAAAGCTACTTTAATAAAGTAAAGTAGGGACAGGACCCCCTAACTTTATCTTTTTCATAAAAAGACAAGACATAAAAGCATAACATGACAAAGCCAAAAGCAGGATAAAGACATGCGGCGGAGATTACGGAGAGGATAGATTCATCCCGTAATCATCTGAGCTGGAGCTGGATTCAAATCTGTGGTAGTTGACGCAGCTTTTGTGACAGTTGGCTCCATGAGGTTCACAGAACAGGGTGCACTGTTCTAGATAAGTGGGGCCATCATACTGAGGACATCCTTTTGCATGGACAATCCCGGGAATACAGAGAGGTCTGCATTGGGATGGCGGATGAGTGATAATGGGCTCAGATTGCGATATGACTCTTGATGACTGGCCTTGTTCTGGTTGGATTGGAGTCTGATACTCCCGGAGGAGTTGACTGAGCGGTAGAAAGTCATCCTCAGGATCCTGGGAATCCTGGTAGTAAATCTGTGGAGGAGTAGTTGGACGTTCTTCTTTGATAATGATACCTTTGCTGGAACCAGAAGGATTAGGTACCATGAACATTTCATGACGAGGTCCAATAGAACTGGAGATGATGTCTTGTGGAGGTGGAGGAACATGGTTTAAAGACAGGAGATGATTCATGAGGGCCTTTTTAAACATGGGGTCTTGGTCCAGTGTGCTGGGATGAGGGGTTGTGTGGTAGTGGCTGATTTGTGGTTGAGCAAAGAAGGCGGCTGTTTCTGGGTGACGGAAATATGGTCGGTGGACTATGAACACTGATGTGAATTTTTCAGCTTCATGAGAAGGGATGGTGGAGAGATGATGGTTGTGACTAAGCTGCTGGAGTTGGGATCTCCATTGAGGAATAGGAGAGAACCACTCTAACAGAGTCCATAACAGAGAAGTAGCCTTGGAAGGATTATTGAGGGTGTTGACTGTGTAGGCTAAGGGGATGATTAACTGAGTTGCATGGAGTACAGTTAAGCACCAGAAATACCAGAGTTCATCTTCACTGATATCCCTGACAGAGGGGATGAAGAATCCTGTAAGGAAGAGATTCTCGGGATGAAAGGTGAGGAACTGGTTGTGAGGGTTTTCTTCAAGGAAGAAAGCTTTCATGTAGTAGCGGAAAAGAAATTGTTTAGCAAACTCCTGAAGACGGTAGAGGGAAGGAAAAGTTTGTACAGGCCTGGGGAAGGTCTTTTGGGTGAGAGCCTTAGAAGGCAGAGAGGTAGCAGTAGATCTAGTAGCCATGAAGATCGGGAAGACTGGGGAAGTGTAGAAGATTGGAGAGGCAGGTTTCTGAATGCGGGATAGGAAATCTGGAATGAGGTTCTTTTGTCCTTTTATATGTTCAACATCAAATTCATATCGGGAAAACCATTCCTGTAACCGAAGTAACTGGCTGTTGGGAATCGTTTTACCTTTAAACTGTAGGACTTTAGGGAAAGAGGAATTATCCAATCTGATCAGGAATCTATGGCCAAGGAGGTGGTATTCGAACTTTTTGATGCCGTTTTTTACGGCAAGGATCTCCTTGTAGATCGTGTGATAGTGCTGCTGGGCTGGACTAAAATGTCCACTAGCATATCCGATTAGATATTCCTTTTTGTCAATCTGTTCAAGCAACAGGGCTCCCCATGATGTGTCTGAAGCATCGGTCTGTAGGATACGTTTGCCATCTGTCATGATCTTGAGTTTTGGTGGATTCTGGGCTATCTGCTTTAGCTGCTGGACAGCTGTAGTGTGACTGGAATCCCAAGAGATAGGATTCTTTTTTAGTAAAGCAGAGAGTAGACTTGTCTGCTGGTCCACATGAGGCAGGAAATCACGGATGTAGTTGATGATGCCAAGAAACTGTTGGACTTGTTTCTTTGTGAAATCCTTATCTGGAAAGTGGAGTAATTCTTGTGCAATGTGGGGTCCAGGCTGATAGAATCCATTCTTTATCTGCATACCGAGATATTCTACGGTATCTGTGGCAATTGTACTTTTTTTGTCTGAAAGCATAATACCGTATTGATCTACGATATCATGGAACTGTTGGAGTAAAACTTGATGCTCTTCTGGAGTACCTGAAAACAGAAGCAAATCGTCAATATAAACAAGGGTATGGTGAAGGATGGGCTGGAAGATTTGGGTCATGGCTTTTTGGAAAATGGATGGTGCGGTTTTGAGACCAAAGGGAAGAACGGTCCATTGGTAATGGGCGTTTGGGATACAGAATGCAGTTTTATAACGTTCAGCAGGGTCAATACCCAGCTGCCAAAACCCAGACTTTAAGTCAAACTTAGAAAATATTCTGGCATTTAGGAGGTAGGTAAAGATGGAATTTCGCCGAGGTAAAGGAAATTTATCATCCTGTAAAAACTGGTTTAAAGGCTGATAATCAATGACAAGACGCTTTTTACCCCGTAACGTTTCAGCACGTTTATTAACATAAAAGGCTTGGCAGGCCCACGGAGAAGTTGTGGGCTCAATGAGGCCTTGGGCAAGTAACTCTGCACATTCTGTTTGGGCTAACTTAAGCTCAGAAGGAGGCATACCCGGATGGGTTGCTTTGGTAGGATTGAGGTCTTCATTAAGCTTAAAAGGAAGCTTAACGAAATGGGCTGGATTTTTCCACAGAGGACTGGGATGGTCAAAGGCCATATGGTTTGGAGGACAAAACCTTAGTAACTGGGCCGAAATAGACTGATAATCAGGAGGAGACTGGGCCAAATGATATAGCTTGAGCTGGTCTGTATATGGTTGAAACATGGACTGGAATCGGAGACCAGTAGGGAGGACTTGAATCTTTTGGGCTTGGAACAGGATATCAAACCCAAGAAGAAGATCTTTGTCAGGTAGGCTAGACCCAATAACATGGGTCCAAACTGTGAGCTTTGGGAACAGCTGAATTCCAATTCTAGACTTGGTGCGGAGCTTTGTAGAAAATAATTTTCCACTAGCAGCACGGAAATGATTTTCATTTGAAATCCAGGTTTCAGGCGGCAAAATGGCAGGGTTTAAAATACTGCGCTGAGCGCCAGTATCTATGAAGGCAATAGCAGGAATAGGCCGACTGTATTTGGATAACAGGATTTGGATTTTAACGGAGGGAATGGGTTGAACTGACAAGTGAGTGGAGGATGAAGGTACTGACTGGATGTGGAAGACAGGGGAATAGTCTTCTGGTTCAGTAGATGAAGTTGAATCTGAATCTGAATCAGAAGTGCCAAGGGCAAAAACTGTATCCTGGTCAGGACTTTCTTGTTCAGAGTATAAAAACTCAATTTGGTCAGTATCAGGAGAGAACTGATGTAAGGACTGAAGCTGTTGAACTAAGCGTTGAGACCGCTTAGGGTTCTTAGGACAATCTTTAGCAAAGTGTCCGAGCTTCTTGCAAATGAAGCATCTGCTCTTTTTTCTTTGTCTGTCAAGGATTTCAGAAGGTTCTCGTCTTCGGAAATACCGAATCTTTTTGTTACGCCTAGGGAATGGGCGTGACTGTAAAGCTCTGGAAGATCGCTTATGAAATCGGACTTTATGATGTTTCTTCTTGGAGGGACAAGTACAATTCTGAGAATCTTTGCACTTGATTTCCAAGTAAGGCTTCTTGCAGGCTGTTCGGAAACCTTCTTTGTCTTTCATGAGGTTTCGGAAGAATTTCTTCTGATCACAGAGGTAATCAAGAGATACTAAAGCCAGCTGGAAGATTCGGCCAAGAGAAAGATTGTTGATGTCGAGCTGGGCATTAGCAACCTGGCGACGAATTTCAGGTTGTAATTCTTCAGGCAAAGAGGACAAGAAGACATGCTTCAGGGTGTGGTCATTGATACCACCAATTTTATGGAATAGAGCAGACATGCGCTTGAAATGGTAATGCAGATCAGATCGTTGCATTGAGCAACATCTCATTTGGAGGTATTCTTTGCGAGCAGTGGCAAAGATAGCTGCAGGTTCTCCAAGAAACTGGGAATGAATGTCCATGAGAGCAGCAGAGACGGTAGGATGCTCGAGATACTGCAATTGTCTGTAGTGTCCGAGACTGTCAAACCAATCACGGAGAGATCCAGTAAACCGGGAGACAAATTCTTTAAGGACTACAGAGAGTTCTGCATCAGGTTTAACCATCTGTAAATCTAACCAGGCAGAGAGTTCCTGGAGACGTTCACGCCACCGAGCTGGTGGAAGATCATCAAAGGTAAACCATGGTCCATTGCCAGAGGCAACTTTAGTTCGAACTCTTGGAGGAGGATTAGAGTTGTCTCCTTCATTTTCTCCTTCGACATCGGAAGGAATGTCAACATAGGGTTGGCCAGGCTCCCGAGGAGGGGGATCAGTAGTGGTAGACTCAGCACGGTCCGCCATAAGAAGACGGGAAATATCAGTCAAGTGCTGTTGGGAACCATCTGAACTGAAACTATTGGGCTCAGAAGTCTCAGTATTAGAGTCAAATGTCTCTACAGGGTCGGAAAGACTGGATTCTTCTGAGGAGCTATTATTCTGGTCAAGTTCTGGTTCAGTGATAAGGTAATTCTCAGAGGGTTTCTGTTGGTCGGCTTTAGAAGGAGATGCTGTAAATGGAGGTAAGGTCGAGGTGGATGGAAGGTCAGGAAATACTGGTGGTTCGTGTATCTGAAGGGGTTTTTGGATAGCATCTGAATACATGGGACGAACTGGAGGAGTGCTAGACACTGCAGGAGGTGGAACAGGTCGTCGAGGAGGTCGAGGTTTAGGTTTTGCAGGTTGAGGATTCAGGTGGTAAGTCATGGGAAAGACTTTCTCAGGAGTATATTCCGTTGGAGGAGTAGGGAAAAAGGACCCGAGAGGGTGATATGGTTCAGTGGGAAAATAGGATGGTGGAGCAGTGTGAACGGCTTGACGCCGTTGATTGTCAGCATCAATCCTGGCGATTTCAGCTTGAAGTTGTCTGATTTCTTGCTCTTTCCGAGTGAATTCGTAAGAATTATCACCACGGGCAATCATAGCTCGAAGGTCACGGTCAAGCTGTGCAACCCGAGCATGAAAACTATTGTATAGATTGGTCAACTGGTCTGAAATGGAAGTAACCCTTGTCTCAACAGCAGAGGATCTGTGAGCAATCTGATCAACTTTCGAGTGCAAGGAAGTGAGAGAAGCATTCTGGACCCTGGCATTCTGAGTTTGCCAGTTAAGGACTGCTTCAAAAGGCTTGGGTTCTTCAAGATGTCCACTGGAGGAAATAGGAGAGTTGACAAATGGTTTGCTCCAGACCTGGTGCTTTGGGTCTGAGCGTTTCTCAAGAGGCGGGTACTCAGAACTATATTCTGAGGCGGAGGCAGAGGCAGATGAGAACATCATGCAGGACACCATAGGAGGTGTAGGCAGAAGACCAGCCGAGGAACGGACTGGCTTGCATGATCTGGGCTGATGTTTCTGGATCCACTGAAGTCCTTTGTTGTAAAGTGGCAAAGGAGGTGGATAATCGGGTTCATCATCATCATCTTCGGGCATGTATAATTTGCAGGCAGGATAGATAATTTTCTTCTTTTTCTGTCTGGAAGAATAATCATCCTTATCATCATTACATGGACAGCCGGGATCACATCGGCCAGAGCCGGGAACATCCCATAAGAAATGGCCATCAATTTTGTCTGGGTAAACAGGAGTACCTTGGGAGGTGAAGGACATAATGGGTAATGGTTTTCCAGAAGGAAGGACTTCTGGAATGATGTCAACAGGTTGGATCATTGAGCAAGTGAAGGATAATCGGGGAGGTTCTGCAGGGGCAGAAGGAGGAGGTTTGAACTGAAGGCGAACAGAGCCATCAGGTCGTTTCTCATACATGGGTTCAGAGGTTTGAACGGGAGTGGTGTTTTGATGGAAATGCTCATAGTTGGTTATCCACTCAAGAGGCATGATCTTGAGAAGATCAGCACGAGGGATCTGTCGTGGGATCTGGATAATGGTGGGGATGTCTGGAGATTCAGCAAGGATCATGAGTGTGTCTGAACTGAGATCTGGAGGTGTGGGAAGGATAAGAGAGTGGTTCTGAAGTCTGTAAACCAACTGATGATGGATGGTAGCAATCTTGGCACTAGAGACTTGTTCAGCTCCTTGGATCTGAACTTGGATCTTTAAGAAAGTGGAAAGATTGGGATCATCAAGGGAAAGATTGAAGTTGGGATAGACAGTGAGAACAACACTGCCAGCATGCAGGGTAGTGAGGACAGTACCAATGGTAGCCTGCTCATATTGTTTGAATCGGGTGTCAAGGAGTGCAATACGGGCTGTGACAGGAAGGCCTTTTCGCCCATGGAGGGTGAGAATAAGGCGGACACCACCGAGATGAAAGTGAGTGTATCGTTGTTGTTTCCAGTGGGAAATGAGCTCAGGGGAAATTTCTAAAGTGACATACTGCTCAGCAGAAGTAGATTGGAGGGAACATTGATCAAGAGACGAAGACTGTATATACTCTTTAGGAGTAGAACGGGAAGTACTAATAAGAGAACGGATGGAACGAGTAAAACGAGAAGGACGTTGATACAACTGGTAAGGATTAACAAGAGGAAGAGAAGACTCATTTACTTGGGCAGAATCGGGAATATAGGAATACTCAACAAGACTCTCTATTTTTGACGTAGTATGCTTCGTAACAGTTTTTGGAAGGGACATAGATGAAGATAATTGAACTGGATTTTGTGAAGAAGATGCCATGGTTATAAAGCTCTTAAGTTCTCTGGAGATGAAGCAAACTTAAATCAGAATAAGGAATTTTTCAAAAAGAATTATACCAAAATCATTTTGCGTTTTGAGAAAAACAGGCTCTGATACCAATCCGAGGGGGCACCTGAGACTCTTTAAAACCAGTTTTCTATGCTAGGTTATACAACCCTAAAACAGCTCTCCTTAGCTTAAAACGGGTACCAAACCAGATAAGAAAACAGCTAAAGACCGTCTCAAGTGTTCTGATACACAGGATCCTTTATACAAAGGCAAGTGTAGAGCATACTAACTTGGTTTTGAACAAATTCGTTTTTTAAAAAACTTCCTTATTCCTTTTCTTATCTATTTCAGAGCTCCATAGAACTTAAGAAAGAGGAGTTTAGAGAGACATGGAGAAGAGAATATTGAAAAGCAAACGTTTATTCAAACTTGTTTCCAACTTAGTCATAAACTAAGAGGAGGTGCCCTTATATAGGGATTACAACGAGATAAAGCCAAACTTAGAAAAGTGAGACAGGACCCTCATCTTTTCATAAAGCAAACAACTATTCATACTTTAATAAAGTAAAGTAGAGATAGGACCCCCTAACGTTATCTTTTACATAAAAAGACAAAACATAAAAGCAAAAGCGGAAAGCAAAAGCTACTTTAATAAAGTAAAGTAGGGACAGGACCCCCTAACTTTATCTTTTTCATAAAAAGACAAGACAAAAAAGCAAAAGCTACTTTAATAAAGTAAAGTAGGATAAGGACATGCGGCGAGAATTACGGAGAGGATAGATTCATCCCGTAATCATCTGAGCTGGAGCTGGATTCAAATCTGCGATAGTTGACGCAGCTTTTGTGACAGTTGGCTCCATGAGGTTCACAGAACAGGGTGCACTGTTCTAGATAAGTGGGGCCATCATACTGGGGACATCCTTTTGCATGGACAATCCCGGGAATGCAGAGAGATCTGCATTGGGATGGCGGATGAGTGATAATGGGCTCAGATTGCGATATGACTCTTGATGACTGGCCTTGTTCTGGTTGGATTGGAGTCTGATACTCCCGGAGGAGTTGACTGAGCGGTAGAAAGTCATCCTCAGGATCCTGGGAATCCTGGTAGTAAATCTGTGGAGGACTAGTTGGACGTTCTTCTTTGATAATGATACCTTTGCTGGAACCAGAAGGATTAGGTACCATGAACATTTCATGACGAGGTCCAATAGAACTGGAGATGATGTCTTGTGGAGGTGGAGGAACATGGTTTAAAGACAGGAGATGATTCATGAGGGCCTTTTTAAACATGGGGTCTTGGTCCAGTGTGCTGGGATGAGGGGTTGTGTGGTAGTGGCTGATTTGTGGTTGAGCAAAGAAGGCGGCTGTTTCTGGGTGACGGAAATATGGTCGGTGGACTATGAACACTGATGTGAATTTTTCAGCTTCATGAGAAGGGATGGTGGAGAGATGATGGTTGTGACTAAGCTGCTGGAGTTGGGATCTCCATTGAGGAATAGGAGAGAACCACTCTAACAGAGTCCATAACAGAGAAGTAGCCTTGGAAGGATTATTGAGGGTGTTGACTGTGTAGGCTAAGGGGATGATTAACTGAGTTGCATGGAGTACAGTTAAGCACCAGAAATACCAGAGTTCATCTTCACTGATATCCCTGACAGAGGGGATGAAGAATCCTGTAAGGAAGAGATTCTCGGGATGAAAGGTGAGGAACTGGTTGTGAGGGTTTTCTTCAAGGAAGAAAGCTTTCATGTAGTAGCGGAAAAGAAATTGTTTAGCAAACTCCTGAAGACGGTAGAGGGAAGGAAAAGTTTGTACAGGCCTGGGGAAGGTCTTTTGGGTGAGAGCCTTAGAAGGCAGAGAGGTAGCAGTAGATCTAGTAGCCATGAAGATCGGGAAGACTGGGGAAGTGTAGAAGATTGGAGAGGCAGGTTTCTGAATGCGGGATAGGAAATCTGGAATGAGGTTCTTTTGTCCTTTTATATGTTCAACATCAAATTCATATCGGGAAAACCATTCCTGTAACCGAAGTAACTGGCTGTTGGGAATCGTTTTACCTTTAAACTGTAGGACTTTAGGGAAAGAGGAATTATCCAATCTGATCAGGAATCTATGGCCAAGGAGGTGGTATTCGAACTTTTTGATGCCGTTTTTGACGGCAAGGATCTCCTTGTAGATCGTGTGATAGTGCTGCTGGGCTGGACTAAAATGTCCACTAGCATATCCGATTAGATATTCCTTTTTGTCAATCTGTTCAAGCAACAGGGCTCCCCATGATGTGTCTGAAGCATCGGTCTGTAGGATACGTTTGCCATCTGTCATGATCTTGAGTTTTGGTGGATTCTGGGCTATCTGCTTTAGCTGCTGGACAGCTGTAGTGTGACTGGAATCCCAAGAGATAGGATTCTTTTTTAGTAAAGCAGAGAGTAGACTTGTCTGCTGGTCCACATGAGGCAGGAAATCACGGATGTAGTTGATGATGCCAAGAAACTGTTGGACTTGTTTCTTTGTGAAATCCTTATCTGGAAAGTGGAGTAATTCTTGTGCAATGTGGGGTCCAGGCTGATAGAATCCATTCTTTATCTGCATACCGAGATATTCTACGGTATCTGTGGCAATTGTACTTTTTTTGTCTGAAAGCATAATACCGTATTGATCTACGATATCATGGAACTGTTGGAGTAAAACTTGATGCTCTTCTGGAGTACCTGAAAACAGAAGCAAATCGTCAATATAAACAAGGGTATGGTGAAGGATGGGCTGGAAGATTTGGGTCATGGCTTTTTGGAAAATGGATGGTGCGGTTTTGAGACCAAAGGGAAGAACGGTCCATTGGTAATGGGCGTTTGGGATACAGAATGCAGTTTTATAACGTTCAGCAGGGTCAATACCCAGCTGCCAAAACCCAGACTTTAAGTCAAACTTAGAAAATATTCTGGCATTTAGGAGGTAGGTAAAGATGGAATTTCGCCGAGGTAAAGGAAATTTATCATCCTGTAAAAACTGGTTTAAAGGCTGATAATCAATGACAAGACGCTTTTTACCCCGTAACGTTTCAGCACGTTTATTAACATAAAAGGCTTGGCAGGCCCACAGAGAAGTTGTGGGCTCAATGAGGCCTTAGGCGAGTAACTCTGCACATTCTGTTTGGGCTAACTGAAGCTCAGAAGGAGGCATACCCGGATGGGTTGCTTTGGTAGGATTAAGGTCTTCATTAAGCTTAAAAGGAAGCTTAACGAAATGGGCTGGATTTTTCCACAGAGGATGTGGATGGGCAAAGGCCAAATGATTTGGAGGACAAAACCTTAGTAACTGGGTCGAAATAGACTGATAATCAGGAGGAGACTGGGCCAAATGATAGAGTTTGAGCTGGTCTGTGTATGGTTGGAACATGGACTAGAATCTTTTGGGCTTGGAATAGGATATCAAACCCAAGAAGAAGATCTTTGTCAGGTAAGCTAGACCCAATAACATGGGTCCAAACTATGAGCTTTGAGAACAGCTGAATTCCAATTCTAGACTTGGTGCGGAGCTTTGTAGAAAACAATTTTCCACTAGCAGCACGTAAATGATTTTCATTTGAAATCCAAGTTTCAGGCGGCAAAATAGCAGGGTTTAAAATACTGCGCTGAGCGCCAGTATCTATGAAGGCAATAGCAGGAATAGGCCGACTGTATTTGGATAACAGGATTTGGATTTTAACGGAGGGAATGGGTTGAACTGACAAGTGAGTGGAGGATGAAGGTACTGACTGGATGTGGAAGACAGGGGAATAGTCTTCTGGTTCAGTAGATGAAGTTGAATCTGAATCTGAATCAGAAGTGCCAAGGGCAAAAACTGTATCCTGGTCAGGACTTTCTTGTTCAGAGTATAAAAACTCAATTTGGTCAGTATCAGGAGAGAACTGATGTAAGGACTGAAGCTGTTGAACTAAGCGTTGAGACCGCTTAGGGTTCTTAGGACAATCTTTAGCAAAGTGTCCGAGCTTCTTGCAAATGAAGCATCTGCTCTTTTTTCGTTGTCTGTCAAGGATTTCAGAAGGTTCTCGTCTTCGGAAATACCGAATCTTTTTGTTACGCCTAGGGAAGGGGCGTGACTGTAAAGCTCTGGAAGATCGCTTATGAAATCGGACTTTATGATGTTTCTTCTTGGAGGGACAAGTACAATTCTGAGAATCTTTGCACTTGATTTCCAAGTAAGGCTTCTTGCAGGCTGTTCGGAAACCTTCTTTGTCTTTCATGAGGTTTCGGAAGAATTTCTTCTGATCACAGAGGTAATCAAGAGATACTAAAGCCAGCTGGAAGATTCGGCCAAGAGAAAGATTGTTGATGTCGAGCTGGGCATTAGCAACCTGGCGACGAATTTCAGGTTGTAATTCTTCAGGCAAAGAGGACAAGAAGACATGCTTCAGGGTGTGGTCATTGATACCACCAATTTTATGGAATAGAGCAGACATGCGCTTGAAATGGTAATGCAGATCAGATCGTTGCATTGAGCAACATCTCATTTGGAGGTATTCTTTGCGAGCAGTGGCAAAGATAGCTGCAGGTTCTCCAAGAAACTGGGAATGAATGTCCATGAGAGCAGCAGAGACGGTAGGATGCTCGAGATACTGCAATTGTCTGTAGTGTCCGAGACTGTCAAACCAATCACGGAGTGATCCAGTAAACCGGGAGACAAATTCTTTAAGGACTACAGAGAGTTCTGCATCAGGTTTAACCATCTGTAAGTCTAACCAGGCAGAAAGTTCCTGGAGACGTTCACGCCACCGAGCTGGTGGAAGGTCATCAAAGGTAAACCATGGTCCATTGCTAGAGGCAACTTTAGTTCGAACTCTTGGAGGAGGATTAGGGTTGTCTCCTTCATTTTCTCCTTCAACATCGGAAGGAATGTCAACATAGGGTTGGCCAGGCTCCCGAGGAGGGGGATCAGTAGTGGTAGACTCAGCATGATCCGCCATAAGAAGACGGGAAATATCAGTCAAGTGCTGTTGGGAATCATCTGAACTGAAACTATTGGGCTTAGAAGTCTCAGTGATAGAATTAAAGGTTTCTACTGAGTCAGAGGGACTGGATTCTTCTAAGGAGCTATTAAGCTGATCAAGTTCTGGTTCAGTGATAAGGTAATTCTCAGCAGGCTTCTTTTGTTCGGCTTTAGAAGGAGATTCTGTAAATGGAGGTAAGGCTGAGGTAGATGGAAGGTCAGGAAATACTAGTTCATGTATCTGAAGGGGTTTTTGGATAGCGTCTGAATACATAGGACGAACTGGAGGACGGATAGACACTGCAGGAGGTGGAGCAGGTCGTCGAGGAGGTCGAGGTTTTGGTTTTGCAGGTTGAGGGTTCAAGTGGTAGGTAATGGGAAAGACTCTCTCAGGAGGATAATCCCTTGGAGTAGTAGGGAAAAAGGACCCGAGTATTAGGATGCTGAAAGTATGGCCTGTGGATGATAAACACGGATGTGAACATGTGTGCTTCAGAAGTAGGCATACGTTCAAGATTGTAGATCTTTGACAATTGCTGCAGTTTCTTTCTCCACCATGGAAGTGGAGAGAACCATTCCAGTAATATCCAGGTGAGAGAGGTAGCCTTTTCTGGATCAAGGAGGTTATGTAAAGTGGGAGAGATGGGTAGGATGAGCTTAGTAGCATAAAGAACAGTTAGGCACCAAATGTACCATAACTCATCATCAGTGGTTTCTCTGGAAGGATTAAGGGTTAAACTAGTAAGGAACAGGTTTTCTGG
>MKYO02006410.1:3920-26191 GCA_002013955.2 Citrus medica | reverse complement strand
TTTTTTTTTCTCTCTCTCCCTCTCTTTATTCTCGAAAATTAAAAAATTAATCGAAAAAATTTACCTAAAAGTTTTTGCAACTTTGTGTCAAGAGTACGGAGTCTCACTGTTCGGTCGATGTTCTTTAATCGCTCAAATCCGTAGCCTCTGACAGAGAACTGGGGCGGGGCTTTACTTTTGCCCTCTATTTATAGGCTTTTGCGCTTGAGTCGTATTTGAATTTGACTCTGTTTCTGCTGCGAAAATGTCAAGAAAAAAAAAATTTGAATTTGAACACTTCTAGGTGGATTGATGATGGATTGTTTTACTGTATTTGGAAGTTGGAACGTTTAGGCTATGATATGAGCTTGCGCACTATGAAATGATTAGGTTTTGTTAATTTTTTTTTTTTTTACAGTATCTTAGAGAATAAGATTCCATTGTATGAAGACAAATTCTAGAATTTAAAGTAAAGAATTGGTAGATTTGTAATGAAATATGAAGCAACAGCAAGGTATTGAAGAATTCAATTTCTCACTATATTTGGACATTTGGACGTCATTAATGTTAATTGATTTTTTTCCGCGTAAAAAAGTTTCGGATTGATTTTGTTCCTCCAAATGCCATTCATTGGAAATAAGTTTATTTTTTTGACAACTTCAACTCATAAATTTTAATTATTTTGTTATAATAATAGTACGAACAATTCTATATATTACGACAAAAAAAAAAGAATCTTAATTTTATATCATATAAAATTAGGGAGATTGCCAATTTCCCCCTTATAGTAATTAACATATTATTATTCCCTCTTTTGTTGTTTTTCTAATGGCCAAAAACCCCCTCTGACAATATAAGTTTACAATATTACCCTTATTTTTAACTATTCTTTTATTTATATTTATTATAAATTAAATAAATCACATGAATAGAAATTAAATAAAAAATTAAGCATTAAAAATAAAAAATATAAGTTTTGATATGAGCAAAAAAATTAATTATAAATTTTTTTCTTGTACTTATTTATTTTGTGAAAATTTTCTTATAATAAATATATAAGAAAATTATTATAAAATGATAAAAAAATTATTATAAGAAAACTTGAATGACAAATAAAAATTTATTATAAGATAAATAATAAAATATTTTGCCTAAATTTTTTACATCTAATTTTCAAATATTACAAAATTTATTATAAGAAAATGTTCACAAAATAAATAATTACAAAACAAATTTATTATTAATTTTTTCTCATATCAAAACATATATTTCTTATTTTTAATACTTAATTTTTTTATTTTGTTTCTATTCATGTAATTTATTTAATTTATAATAAATATAAATAAAAGAGTAGTTAAAAACAAGGGTAATATTATAAATTTATACTGTCAAGGGAGTTTTTGACCATTATAAAAAATAAATAAATAAATAATATATGCTGATTACTGTAAGGGGGAAATTGACAATCCTCCTATAAAATTATATATATATAGAATCAAGCAAGAGTATTATTTATCATGTAATTTATTAAACTAATCCCACCTAAAAAGTTGTTGAGAAAAGACAGTAAGTTAATAAATATTTTGTCTTCCCCAAGGTTTTTGATTAAAAGAATGACTTGGTATGGCTGATATTGATAAATTAAAAAGGGAAAAATAATAAGCAATGGAGGAATTTTCAAATTAGGTCAACACTCGTAGTCTATTTAATTTCGTAATAATGGCAATGAGCTTCTCGACGAAGCCCTTATAAAATGTCATTATTTAATTTCGTAATAATGACAATTCCAATGGGATGGAATAAAATGTCATTCACAGTCAACTACTAAGGTACTGAAGGTTCAATCGTTTAAGGGTATTGATAGTTTCTCCCTGTCGAAATTTATGTAAAATATCTACTCCCCTATTGTTTTCATAATAACTAATAATCTTTTGGTATGAAAAATTTAAAGGAGAATAAAGGCAAATGGGTTATTTGCATAATATTTTATTTTGAAAATATAAAATATATATTTACCATAAGAAAATATGTTTAAAGATAAAAAAAAATAAGAAAAATTATATTCATATTATTTTTTATCAACACCGAAACTTATATATCTTATTTCTAATATTTAAATTTTTTATTTCAATTTCTGTATATATAATTTATTTAATTTATAATAAAGATGAATAATTAAATAAATTTTAAAATATCTTAAAATAAGAATAATACTATAAAATTATGATGAATGAAAGTTATTGATTATTATGAAAACAATAAGAAGAGAAATGGTATGTATTAATTTCTACATGAAGGAAACTGTCAACCTCCCTTTAATATGTTGTGACAATCATTAGAATTTCAATAAAATGATAAACTCCTCTACATAATCCATAGTCATTGATCACGTACGTGTATATTTAAGTTGGAAAAAAGAAGAAGAAGATAATTATAGTATAATAAAATCAGAATGCGTATGTCGTAACTAATTTCACTAAATGGTTATAATACGTTTTATGTACTTGAGATTTTCTCAAAATGAGAAAGGAAAAAGACTCATTAGTCACTCCTATATATATGTGCGTTTGTGCGCACACACGCACATGTGAAGAAACTTAAATCTTAATAATCTATATTATATACCTATAAAATCAAAATTTTTATAATATATCAAAACTAATACAATCAACTAATGTATATATAATACATATAGTTAAATTTGATATAATCATCAATTGCATGATAATTTTTCAAAACATAAGTATCATCTATTTGTTGGCCAATTTGGTAGTTTGATGTATGATAGAATTTTTGCGTAAAAATCTTTATTGCAATATGGATTGTTGAGGGACGTATTATTAATGAATTACAAGGACTGCAAATGTTATCCAATAATTGAGACACTTGTCTTGTTAGAGGACATTTTCAAAGATTAAAGGTAGAAGCCATTTGCAAAATTTCCAAGCGTGGAGAACATGCATGCATGCACGTGGAATTCCATGCATAAAATGATAAAATACTCGTCAAGACTCCATAAATTGGAGTTTCTATAGTTTGCAAAGAAGTTTCATTATTTAATTTCCAAGTCTTGGGTCGTGCCGCCGCGTACATGAATAAGATTACTTGCCACGATTACCATTTTTTTATCACTTTATTAATTCCTTTTCTTCCTGTACATGCATCTTGTTAAATTCAACTTTCTATTTTAGTTTGAATCTTGTTAATTTAAGGAATCTTTGTATTCTTTTGTCCGCATGTCATGTGCAACACAAATAATATTTTAGGTTACACTTGATATTCATTCATATAAATTAATCAAGGATAAGATATATATTGCCAAATTGATTAAAATAATTACTAATTTAAAATTAATAATTCCTTTATCCATAACACTGATAATAAAGTCTAATTATATATAGGCATGCACACTTTTCCGTGGGAGATTGATAATAAAATTTTATAGTGGGTAATTAGGTGCAACCGTGTTGGTAGATCTACGTAGGGATGCCAATGGGGAGGGGAGAGGAGGGGAGGGGAGGGGAGGGATCAATCTCCCCATATCCATCCCCGATATTTTACGTATGTCCCCGTCCCCGTTAGAATTGCTTGAGATGTTAAGTAAGTAAAAGCACCAGGTCGGCCGTACTGCTATTTCCGCTCCAGCTTGGCTCACCTCAACCAAATGGTACAAGCAGAGTATTGAGACGAATATGGCCCAACCAGAGACGAGTACCGACCAGAGGTGTATGCCGAGCCGATACCCGTCTCCTGAAAAAGCGGGAACACGATCCCACAGAATCACGGCATTTGCGTTTTTCCCAGAACCGTTACGAGAGATGCGATACCCCACGTTTACCCATAATGTAGCAGTTAAAGCTCCATGAAAGGCCACTACCAGAAAAAGGAGGGATGGAGACTGAACGGGAACGTGGGATAACGGCTATAAAAGAAGGAGAAATCGATGAAGAAAAGGGACAGAAAAATCAAGAGAGGGAAAACGCTGCCAAATTATTGCCAGGCAATTTTCTTGCAAATTCCATATAAATCAGAAACTACTCTTGAATCTAAATTGCTCTGTTTTCCCGTGAATACCTTGAGCTAACTTAGGGATCGGAGGGTTTACGCCGGCAAAACCACCGGCGTCTTTGATCTGTTCTTTTGTGAGCGCAGGTCTAGAAAGAGAAAGGAGGACGAGTCCAAGCCCCGCGATTCGAACAACAGTTGATAACATAATCGTTGGTGGAAAATTCTGGTCGGTAACAAGGCGAGTAGATTTAAGCATCAACATTTTGGCGCCGTTTGTGGGGAGCTGGATAAAAAGCTACCACTGAATCAGTAGTTGCCAGAGAAGCAGTGAACGATTAGGCATGGATGTGCCCAGGAAGGACACTCTGAGGGAGGATAACGAATCTAGGGAGACAATCACCCTTAGGGAAATTGCAAATGAAGCCCGGGAGAGGGTAATGCAAGATCGATTAGAGCGGATGGAGAAACAAATGGAGACTCTCGCGACCATATTGTATGAGCTGAGAGACGAGCGGAGAAGAGATTGTGAAACCCCCGTGGGGAGAGATGATGTTGGAGCAGAACCCAGCTTCCGAAGGCGTAGAGTCGAGGAAATCCCCCCGTCGGTGGACCAACCAAATGGGGTGCATCCCCACAGAAGCACTGGACGGATTCCAGGAGAACAAATAGATGAAGGGAGGAACCAACCTCGCCCCGGGCGGGTACCGGAAGCTGATGGCCGAGGGGCCAGTGTTAATGAAGGGGAGCTCAGGCAGCGGTTGCTGAATGCCGAGCAGGAGTGAGATCAAATAGCTGCACGTGATCCTGACCGTGCTGTAGAATTAGAGGGAGAGGTGCGCAGATTAGCGCAAGTGATAAAGGAGATACATGGTAGGAGAAAGCCCCCGAGCTGGAGGATAATGCTAGATGAAGAATCTCCACTATCAACTGAGATCATGGGCACTGTAATTCCAAGAGATTTCCGCTTCCCCGACCTCAAATACTCCGGGCGAAGTGATCCACTGGTGCATATTGAACGTTTCAATGACATGACGGGTGTTCAGGGGTTAACACCAGCTCAGAGGTGTAGGGTGTTCCCGTTGACACTAGAGGGACGAGCCCGAGAATGGTATCGCAAACTGTTACGAGGAAGTATCAGAGGGTACGAGCAGATGTGCCAAGAATTGGCCGAACAGTTCCGGGGGGCAGTGGCCCCAGAGGATGATATGATGGAACTAATGGGGATGAAGCAGGAGGAACAAGAACCCCTTCGAGATTTTGTAAAGCGATACCACCGAGCCGTGCTTGATTTGGAAGCTTTCAATCACCCGCAGGCGTTGAGGGGATTAAAGGAGGGTGTGTGGATAGGCCGGCTGTGGTATAACTTGAGAAGCCCCTTGGTGCAGAATTATTCCGCGGGGTATGAGCAAGGATAAAGAGAAATCGGCAAGGATAAAGAGTGAACAACTGGAGGAGCTGAGACGAAGGAAGAGGAGAGCCCCAAAAGGGAGCGGGTCAGGAAAGCGAGCTGGGGAATCTTCAATGATGGGTGCAGTATCCGCTCGATCTCGCCCTTATCCTGTGGCTCAGAGACCGCAGCAGGTCCAACACAATCGGGGTCAGCCCTCACGCCCCCCATTCCTGGAACGGCAACGAGAATTTCGGCAGTTGGCTAACCATCCCTATCACAACGCTCCCAGAGCACCACATACAGCCAACCCCAGAGCGGGACGATCAGGTCAGCTACCTTCAATATCCGCTCGGGACGATACTCATGATAGCCGAGCAGTCCAGCTGATTGACCAGAACCCCGCGTACGGACAATATACCCCGCTAAAAGTCCCTATGGAGGAGTTGTATGAGAGAATTGAGGGACGAGGCCTGTTGTATCCCCCAGCCCCTATAACGAAACCTGCTCATCGACGGGATAAGAGCAGATTCTGTAAATTCCATGACACTCACGGTCACACCATCAGCCAATGTCGTGACTTCAAGATTCAGGTGGAGGATTTGGTGAGAAACCGTTATTTGGATGAGTATGTAGATGGGGTTTCTCCCGTCATTGAATCACAGTACACGCGGGGTGAAGGAGATGAGAGGAACCTGGAACATGAACATCCAACTATCCGTGTGATAGCAGGAGGACCAACCCTGGCTGGGGATTCGAACAAGGCACCGAAGAACTATGGGAAATACGCCATGACCAGCAAAGAAATTCTTTTCAATTTGCCAGTAGCCAAANTGGTGAGAAACCGTTATTTGGATGAGTATGTAGATGGGGTTTCTCCCGTCATTGAATCACAGTACACGCGGGGTGAAGGAGATGAGAGGAACCTGGAACATGAACATCCAACTATCCGTGTGATAGCAGGAGGACCAACCCTGGCTGGGGATTCGAACAGGGCACGGAAGAACTATGGGAAATACGCCATGACCAGCAAAGAAGTTCTTTTCAATTTGCCAGCAGCCAAGAAGGCAAAATTGCGGTAAGTTCCCATTATGTGGACAGATGACGATGGAGAGGGTATCCTATATCCTCATGAGGATGCACTGGTGATTAAGACAATGGTGGCCGGTACAGAACTGCGACGGATACTGGTAGATACGGGTAGCTCGGTTGACATCCTGTTTAAATCGGCCCTAGATGATATGGGGATTGCAGACTTAAAATTGGAACGGACGAACACATCTTTAAAGGAATTTGGAGGGGGACGGCTAACTCCCATGAGAATCGTCGAACTCCCAATTACTATGGGGACAAAGCCGTTCGAAAGAACGATGATGTTGGATTTTGTCGTGGTAGAGGAGATAAGCCCTTACCAGATGGTACTGGGGAGACCGTTCATAAGGATAAGTCAATGCGTTGTGTCTACGCATTATCTGGCACTGAAATACAGAATAAACGGAGCGGTTGGTGTAGTAAAAGGCGACCAGATGGTGGCAAGGAGTTGTTATGCTACAGCGGCCAAGGAGACGCTGCAAGTTACTTCTTTAGATAATCGAGGAGAACCTAAAAAGAGCCGCCAAGAACCTGTTGAGAAACTGGAAGAAGTTGCGGTAAGCAAAGGCGACCCGAGCAGAGTGGTGAAGATCGGATCAGGGTTGGTTGGTGCAGTAAAAGGCGAACTGGTAAATTGCCTACAGTCTCATGCAGATATATTTGCCTGGTCTCACGAGGATATGTCAGGAATTGATCGTTGGGTAGCTTGCCACAAGTTGGCAATTAAGAAGGGGGCGAGGCCGGTGAGACAAAAGAGGTGATGCTTTAACCAGGAAAGATACGAGGCCATAAATGCCGAGGTGGAGAAGCTGTTGAAAGCAAGGTTTATAAGGGAGGCCAAGTACCCGGAGTGGATTTCTAATGTAGTGTTGATAAAGAAGGCCAATGGGAAATGTAGAATGTGTGTGGACTTCACAGATGTTAATAAGGCTTGCCCGAAGGACAATTTTCCCCTACCAAAGATAGATCAGTTGGTGGACTCAACAGAGGGTCACAGTCTGCTCAGCTTCATGGATACCTTTTCAGGATACAACCAGATTCCCATGGACGAGCAGGACGAGGAACACACCACATTTATAACTAACATGGGTTTGTTTTACTACAGGCTGATGCCTTTTGGCCTGAAAAATGCAGGAGCTACCTATCAAAGGTTGGTAAACAAGATCTTCAAGCCCTTGATCGGTCGTACTATGGAAGTATATGTGGACGATATGATCACAAAGTCCAGAGAACCGAGGGATCATGTGAGACACTTGGAAGAAACCTTTGAATTGCTGAGAAAGTATGAAATGAAGTTAAACCCGGAGAAATGTGCATTTGGGGTCAGTTCGGGAAAATTTTTGGGATTCCTAGTAAGCCACCGAGGGATCGAGGCCAACCCGGAGAAAATACGGGCAGTAACAGAAATGAGGTCCCCCCGAACAGTTAAGGAGGTGCAGAGCCTTACAGGGAAATTGGCCGCATTAAACCGATTCATCTCGCGGGCCATGGATAAATGCCACCCTTTCTTCCAAACCATAAAAAAAGGGAGGAAGATAGAGTGGACATCAGAATGTGAGGAGGCGTTTGGGCAACTGAAAGAGTATCTGGCCCATGCCCCGTTATTATCAACNAGTGGACATCAGAATGTGAGGAGGCGTTTGGGTAGCTGAAAGAGTATCTGGCCCATGCCCCGTTATTATCAACCCCGAGGGAGGGTGACCAGTTTTTTTGTACTTGGCAATCTCAAAATGGGCTACCAGCTCGGTGTTAGTCCGAGAAGAAGAAGTGTATTACACCAGTAAAGCCCTGGTAGATGCAGAAACTAGGTACCCCTTGATGGAGAAATGGGCACTGGCCTTAATAATAGCAGCTCGGAAACTGCGACCATATTTTCAGGCTCACCCGATAATAGTGATGACTGACCAGCCTCTCCGGCAAATGCTCCAAAAACCAGATGCATCAGGGCGGTTAGTAAAGTCATCCGTGGAACTGAGCGAGTTCGATTTATCTTACAGGCCCCGAGGAGCAATCAAAGCCCAAGCCTTGGTTGATTTTATGGTTGATTGTGTAGAACCAGGGGAAGAGATCCAAGAGGGACAGCCAGCAGAGCAGGAGGATAAAGAAGGAGTATGGCTGATAATGGTTGATGGGTCACGGGGTGAACATGAATCTGGGGCAGGAGTTATAATACGAAGCCCAAGGGGTGTCGAGGTGTCCTATGCCGTAAAGTTCGAATTCCAGATCACGAACAACCAAGCTGAGTATGAGGCCTTCATTACTGGGCTCGGGCTTGCACATGCATTACGCGTTGAAAGAGTAGAAATCCGAGCAGATTTCCAGCTAGTATGTAACCAGCTCAGCAATCAATTCCAAGTGAGGGAAGAGAAATTGGGGCTTTATCTGAAGAAGGCAAAGCAAATGGTTGAACTCTTCAGTAAGGTAGAAGTGAAGCAGATATCCCGGAATGAGAATTACCGAGCTGATATGCTGGCTAGAATGGCTGCAACGGCAGATCCGAAATTACCTAAGACGGTCCCACTTGAGATAAAGACCTTGCCAAGTATAGGGGAGGAAGTTGAAGTGATGAGAGTAAATACTGAAGAATCCTGGATAGACCCAATTCGTGCATATGTCCGCGATGGAGTTTTGCCAGAGGATAAAAGGCAAGCAAGGAAATTAAAATACCGAGCAGTAAGATACACGCTATTAGATGGAGTGCTCTACCGCCGAGGGTTTACCTTGCCCCTTTTGAGGTGTTTGGATGAGGAGGAGGCAGATTATGTTCTGAGGGAGATTCATGAAGGAATATGTGGCAATCACTCGGGAGCAAGAACTTTAGCCTTCAAGGTACTCCGGCAAGGATACTTCTGGCCGACCATGCACCAAGATGCGAAAAGGATGGCAAAGAACTGCAAAACCTACCAAAGCTTCTCTGAGATTCCTGCACACCCCCCAGAAAAGTTGACCACTATGGCATCCCCGTGGCCTTTCGCTCAATGGGGAATCGACTTGATTGGTCCGTTACCTAAAGGCCGAGGAGCAGCGACACATGCAATCATGGTAGTAGACTACTTCACCAAGTGGGTAGAGGTGGGAGTCCTCAGCCAAATCACGGAGAGAAAGACAACGGATTTTATTTGGAAGAATATCATCTGCAGATACGGGATCCCCTATGCCATCATTACAGACAATGGGAGGCAATTTGACAACAGCAACTTCAGGGAATTTTACCGAAATTTGGGGGTGGACCTGAAGTTCTGCACCCCCGCACACCCCCAGGCAAACGGACAAGTGGAAGCAGCCAACAAAGTGATAAAGAAGCTCCTGAAAACTAGATTGGGAGAGAAGAAAGGAGCTTGGGTTGACGAACTACCAGGAGTATTATGGGCCTACCGAACAACTCACAAAACCGCCACAGGGGAAACCCCGTTCGCCTTAGCATTTGGACATGAGGCGATAGTCCCGGCAGAAATTGGAGTGGGGACACATCGAACGGAATATTTCACTAGGGAACAAAACGACGAGCAGATCTGCTTAAACTTGGACCTGCTGGAGGAGAAAAGGAAAGGTGCTTCACGGAAAGTGGCCCAATATCAGTAAAGGGTCGCGCGTTACTATAACAAGAACGTACGCCTGAGGCAGTTCAGAGCAGGAGATTGGGTGCTCAGGAAGGTGAACCAAAATACCAGGGAGCCCAACCATGGAGCACTCGGTCTGAAATGGGAAGGCCCGTACACGGTGATACGGGCAACTGGACCAGGAGCTTACAAGCTAGCGTACCCAGACGGACGATATGTGAAGAGGTCGTGGAACGCCGAGCACTTAAAGAAGTATTTCCAGTAAACAAAGTGCTCTGCTAAATCCTCATTCTGATAAGTTTTCTTTGTTAACTACACGATGATTTATTACGCATATACATAGTCTGTATTTTGTAATATATTCAAATCGCAATAAAGATGAATTCAGCACAAAACCCTTCTGTTAGCAAGGCCATTAAAATTTATACTAAGGCAAGTAAGTGTCTGCTTCTGCTCGGTCAATAAAAGACCAGCAGCTAAATTTACTAAATTTCTACCAAGGCAAGTAAGTGCATGCTTCTGCTCAGTCAACGAAAGACCAGCAGCTAAATTTATGAAATTTCTACCAAGGCAAGTAAGTGTCTGCTTCTGCTCGGTCAATAAAAGACCAGCAGCTAAATTTACGAAATTTCTACCAAGGTAAGTAAGTGCCTACTTCTGCTCGGTCAACGAAAGACCAGCAGCTAATCCTACGAGAATTTTGCTAGGGCAAATAAGTGCCTAGTTCTGCTCGGTCAACAAAGACCAGCAACCAAATTTGTGAAAATTTTATTAAGGCAAGTAAATGCCTACTTCTGCTCGGTCCACCAAGGAACCAGCACCCAAAATTAGATAAGTTGTTTAATTATTTTACAGACACCATCTATGTGCAAAAACCAGACAAGAAAGCCAATAAAGAACATCTAAAAGTTTATAAATGTTCAATTGTTTACAAAACAGATGCAAATCCAAAGTTAATACAGAAATAGACTTAAGGATTAGCAGAGTCGATGGCTCCAGCAGCTGAAGAATCAGCAACCTCAGCAGGCGGGAGATCGGCAATACCGAGAGGAGGAGGCATGGACCCTTGAACCTCTTCGAAAGTACGTCCCCCGGCTTCCCCCTCCTACATCCCATCCAAAGGAGCATCCGCCTGATCATGATCGCCTTGCTCCCTATCTGCCTGGCCGGTTTCCGCCATATAACGCTGCACTCCAGCCTCCAGCTTACTCATGTCCAGCTTGGGACATTCTTCTTTAAGCACGGACATGATACATTTATAATAGAAAGCAACCCCAGAGTCATACTCGGCATCCAGCCGATCGTCCACATCAGCGGATTTGCCTTTCTCCTCAGCCAGCTGTTCAGTTAGGGATTTGATTTCTCCCTCAATAGGGATTTGATTTCTCCCTTAAGGGCAGTCCTCGGAGTATCTCTTTCACTT
This sequence comes from Citrus medica, assembly GCA_002013955.2. Classification (NCBI taxonomy): domain Eukaryota; kingdom Viridiplantae; phylum Streptophyta; class Magnoliopsida; order Sapindales; family Rutaceae; genus Citrus; species Citrus medica. The sequence goes on along the minus strand of MKYO02006410.1, from coordinate 14,742 downwards.
TGAGTTACTTGAAGGTCAGACTTCAGGCTGCCCAACTCACCCTCAAGTTTGGAGGCAGTGGACTCAGCAATTGCAGTTTTCTCCTCCAGCTCCGTAATCTGCTTGTTCAGCTCGGCCAGTTTCTCCTTGGAGCGATCAGCAGATTCAGCCTTCTTCTTCAACTCCTGATTATCAGCTTGAAGCTTCCTCTCATGGCGTATGGACGCGTTCTTGTAACACGAAACCATGGTGGCCAGCCTGAAGGAAACCCTTTGAACAGAGGCAGCTAACTCGGAGAGTTCCATACTCTCGATGTCCTTCACCATCTTGGGCCCAACCGATCTCTTGTAATCCTTCTGATACGGGCTCAGATAGTCACCCTGATCCCGAGATGGAAGAGGAGAAGATCGGTCCCCAGATTGTAAGCTGACCTCAGGACTCTTGTCGGAATTTCTCTCCCCACTACTCTTACGAGGTGAAGGAGGGGGTAGAGCAGGAACTGGAGCCTTAGAAGGACCGACACTGGTTTTCTTCGGAGGAGGAGGAGGGTGGCTGGAGTTGCTCGATGTCCGACCACGCTTTCTGCTCATTGCGCTGAGGATCTTGTTATCCATCCCAGTGGCAATATCTACTAAGCCCGAACCGACCAGGTTTGTTGGTGACAGGAGGTCTTGACAAGTAGACGCGTTCACCAGAGCGGTTTCCACCTGGAGCAAAGGTCGGTCCTCGAGAGTCTTAACCAAACCCCACGATTCTGAAAAAACAGACAAGGTTAAAGAACCCAATAAGTGGCAATTCGAGAAAGAATATAGGCAAAAAATGAATGACCTAGGGTGACAAATTGTGTTGGAAGGTAAATATCACCACCCAACGACCGAACTGCTGGACACCAATTTCCCCTAGCAAAGAAGAATTTGTTCTTCCAATTTTTGCACGAGGAGGGGAAACCGGTGATTGGCTTTCTCTTCGCAGAACTGGACATGAAGTAGTACCAGCTCGCCTCCCTTGGGCTGCTCCGTAGCTGATACAGATGCTTCACTTCAACAAGGGAAGGCTCCTCCAACCCACACCTCTCCCACAACACAAACATAGCCAAGAGAACCCTCCACCCGTTTGGGTGTAGCTGACCTGGGGCCAGGTGCATACCCCCTAAAATCTTGGCAAAATAGCGCTGAAGATGCAGCCGAGCTCCTAGTTTGAAGCTCTCCAGGTGCATGGTCACGTATCCCCGCGGAGGCCGACTAGGAACATCACATTTCCCAGGAACCACAAGGAGAACCTCCTTAGGAATATCATAGAGGTTCCTAAGCTTGAACAGATCATTTTGGGTGGTGGCACAGGCTATGTGATCAATGGGGTAAGAATTTGCCTTCATCCTATGCCCAAGATTTCGTTTCTTAAGAGGTCGGCTCGGTTCGGAGCTGCTTCCCTCACTATCACCCGCTCCTACAGGAACCCCGACCCCACCAGAACTGTGGTTCTCACCAGAGCCCGACGCAGGTCCCCCTCTATTTCCTACAAGCTCAAGCTCTAATTCAGGGGAGGGTGAAATGGTCAAAGGACGTGGGTACTCAAGGACATCTCTACTATGGGATAAGCCTACACTACGAGAGGGATTCAAAAAATCTGTGGGTATGGGCAAGTTAAGGTCTGAATCCCCAGATTCTTCGTCACCCTCGTCTGTAATCAACTTCCTTCTCCGATTTGACATACCGGAGTCCCAAAAGAAAACCAACACAAACCCAAGTACACGAATACAAAAAGGGACAATACAGAACCCAGTCAACAACAGCCAAAGAAGAGGTTAAAGGCTATACCTGGAATGGACTAACACTGGTAGCGCTGCCGTGACAGAGAAAACACCTAGCAAATGGATACTCCAGACGCTGGAAATGGGAGCAAAGTCCAGAAAAGAAATTGGTTAGTGACGGAGAAACGAATCGCAGAATGATGATGATTTTAGTCTAGAGATTTGGAACGAAAAGGGGGGAAACGGAAGCATTTAAGTGATGGGATATGCCAGCTCACTCACCATATATCGAGGAAGGATAACCCGTCGTTTCAAATTTCAAAATATGAAGAGTCGGGAAGCGCCACATCACTAACCGCTACAAGAGGCCAGACTAGAGCAAGCCCAGATATGCAATGGACAGGCTCATTAAGGCCCATGCTCAGAAGACCAGATGAGAAGCCCCGGGCTGGTAGGCTTCAACCATCAGTTTCTACTCTTAACTCATTTCACTCGCAAGACCAGAAACTGGGGGACTAGTGTTAAGTAAGTAAAAGCACCAGGTCGGCCGTGCTGCTATTTCCGCCCCAGCTTGGCTCACCTCAACCAAATGGTACAAGCAGAGCATGGAGACGAATATGGCCCAACCAGAGACGAGTACCGACCAGAGGTGTATGCCGAGCCGATACCCGTCTCCTGGAAAAGCGGGAACACGATCCCACAGAATCACGGCATTTGCGTTTTTCCCAGAACCGTTACGAGAGATGCGATACCCCACGTTTACCCATAATGTAGCAGTTAAAGCTCCATGAAAGGCCACTACCAGAAAAAGGAGGGATGGAGACTGAACGGGAACGTGGGATAACAGCTATAAAAGAAGGAGAAATCGATGAAGAAAAGGGACAGAAAAATCAAGAGAGGGAAAACGCTGCCAAATTATTGCCAGGCAATTTTCTTGCAAATTCCATATAAATCAGAAACTACTCTTGAATCTAAATTGCTATGTTTTCCCGTGAATACCTTGAGCTAACTTAGGCATCGAAGGGTTTACGCCAGCAAAGCCACCGGCGTCTTTGATCCGTTCTTTTGTGAGCGCAGGTCTAGAAAGAGAAAGGAGGACGAGTCCAAGCCCCGCGGTTCGAACAACAGTTGATAACATAATCGTTGGTGGAAAATTCTGGTCGGTAACAAGGCGAGCAGATTTAAGCATCAACATGAGAGAATCCTCATCCCCTCCCCGAATAATAACAGGAGATCCCCAAGGGTCTCCGGTCCCCGAATAATTAATAGTCTAATACATTTTTTATTTTCAATTTTAAATTAATCATATTAAAATAAAAAATTCAGATAAAAATAAAGTTCAAAATATATTTTACATTAATATTGATCTATTTCAAAGTCACATTCAAAATATAAATTATTAAAATAATTATATTTGTCAATGACTCAATCTTCATAATCCTACAATAAAAAGAAAAAAAAATTATTTTTATATCGGTAATAAAATAAATGAAATAAATGTAGATACTTAATTAATATTTTTAATAAAACTATTTACCTCATGCTCGTCCTGTTCTTCCTCGAGAAATGTGGCAAATTGAGAGATAGCCTCAGATTTCAAACCTAAAACAATGAAAATGATATAAGTAACGTAACTTATAAGTGCAAATATTAATAACTGTATAATATAATTACAATGTAAAATAAACTCATACTGCTATTGTAAGCTCGTAACCAACTTTGACAGCACATTAAGGCCTCCAATGTGCTTGGATGAAGTTTGTTACGGTGTGGGCTCACAACTCTACCACCGGTGCTAAAAGCTGATTCAGAAGCAACTGTTGTAATTGGAATTGCCAAAATATCTCTAGCAATTCGAGCTAATGTAGGATACCTATTAGCATTTGTCTTCCACCAACTCAAAATATTAAAATCTTCCATCTGGGGTATAACTTTCTCATCCAAATATGAATCTAATTCATCTGCAACAACTGCACAATCTCCATTGTTTACATAATCATCAAAACCTGTCATCCATTTGGTTGCTTTCTTATAAGAATCCCCTGTAGATCTAGTAGAAGAACTACTACCAGTATAATCAAAGCAATAAACAGTTGGTGAAAACTTCAATTGATACTCTTCCACTAATTCCCGGCAAAGGGTGACCACTTTCCCAACATACAACTCTTTAACACCACCATAAACCATAGAAAAGTAATATTCAATGAACTTCTTTTTATACCTTGGATCAAAGATACATGCCACACCCAAAATTCCACTCATATCTTGCCAATATTTATCAAATTTCAATAACATCAACTGAGCCATATGTTGAATCCTATCACAAGGTGATAAAAGCCAATCTTGTAAAGATAATTTAATCTCACACACATGTTGCAAGAATACATTTGCTGTCGGATACTTAGTTCCTGAAAATAACTCAGTGACATCATAAAAACTTTTCAAATTCTCTTCCAAAATAATGGCAAACTGCCAATCTTCCTCACTAGGACAACACTTATATTGCGTTCATTGTCCCGTCCGATACGAATTAGGATTAGGACTGTTGTAAATTATAATTAGGCAGCTCTCTCCTGTATCATTGTGGTTTTGATTAAAAATTTAAGACTTTAATTAGTTAATTAAGTTTAAAAGTTTAATAATATAAATATTTTGATATTTATTATTTTTAACAATATTTATAATTTTATTATTTATTAGTAATTTTAAAAATAAAAATAAAATTAAAAATTAAAATGGGGAAATGGGTAGGGGATGGGGATTCCACCTCATCCCCGTCCCCTCCCCGAATAAAAAATTGGATAAAAATTTTTCCCCGTCCCCTCCCCGAATAAAAAATTGGGTATAAAATTATCCCCCTACCCTCCCCGAATGGAAAAAATCTCCGAGGGTACCCGTCTCACGTGGGGATTTTTACCATCCCTAGATCTACCTACCTAATATTAATTAATGATTGAAAAGAAGAACATTTAGTTTATAGTTAAACCAAGATTGTCACAAAAAAGGGAAAAGACTAAGACAGTGCTCATGAAGTGGATAGAAATAACAGAGAAAGAAATAGCTATATACAATAAATATTTCTCCTATATAGTCATATATACTTTATATACAAATAAAATATTTCTCCTATGTAGTCATACTTTATATAGAAATAATTTTTATTTAATTATAAAAAAGATTTAATCTCAATTTAAGTTAGTTATTAATTTCATACTCAATTAATGACACATCATTTGGAATAAATTTTTGGGATTAAAAATTTGGTATGTGTAGCACTACTGTCTATGCTCTATATTATAATAAGTTATAATTTTTTTAAGTCTTGTCTAAAAAGAATTTGTCCCTGCATAGTAATTGTATTTGTATATTGCAAAAAAGTATAGACTATTTTTTTTTTAATTAAGCCTACCTTTATTATCAATTTTTGACATAATCCAGTAATTAATTATTAATATAGTAAATATTTTACCTCTAATTTAATTGCACGAAGGATAACTAAGTGAAAACGATAATTTCTGTAACTATATCTTTACTAAGTTAATTATAATATTCTCATATTAATAAAATTAACTTACCCCAATATTATGATTATAGAGAAATTGGACTATATTTGCAAAATTTGAAATGATGGTCATGACTTATGTGCTCTATATGTGATCTGTCTCTTATACACATCTTCTTCATAATCCTACAATAAAAATTTTGAAATGATGGTCATGACTTATGTGCTCTATCTGTGATTTTACGTTGAAGTTGGTAGAGCTGAACCATCAAAACGTTTAAAGCATATTGTCATTAGTCTTTGTTTCCGAGTAGACAAAAGTGTCAAATACTATGTTTATCAATAAGAACATTATTGAATCTTTTTTTTTCTTTTTTAAATGACAAATGAGAGATGAATTCAAATTAATTAGGAATTTTTATCCGTTATTTATTAGAGTTGTGCTAGTATTTTTTTTATAAAAAAAAACTACTAATTACAGCAACCTTAAGTAAAACCAACATATATTATATAACTCATCATGTGAGCACAGAATCCGACATTCCTTTGAGACTTATATCTCTCTCAAATTAAAATGCCGCAAACAAGAATAATAAACAAAGTAATAATCAAAATAACACATTTCCTTGCAACGACTCATTATGATTCCAAGTGAAATGGTTCGCTCGACCAAAAAATGCTGGAAAAAATGTAATTCAAGTTGGCTTATTCCTCTTTCATATTCAGTTCAGAACTTTAGATTTGGTGTAAATGAAGGGAAAATGCCTACGAATATGTCACAACGACTGATGCGGAGTATGTAGAAAATAGAAAAAGTCATTCAAAGCCGTACAAAAGTGGATAACCAATCCAATCCACTTTTGGCTCGTCATTGAGTTCAAGGATTTGACAAATCACTTTTTGGTCTCCGGCGTGTGGTATACACACTCCCTTTTAATTACTATTATTAACACCATGTTATGTATATACATAAAAGATTTCAACCCTCCACATGTAAGGTCTATCGCTAAACCAAGAAGTTGTTCTCAGAACAATATGAATATTACTTAGTTATGTCATAATTTTATTAATAAAGATAGAAATTAATTTACATTTTTTTTTGGAAAACAATTTTAAATTTGTTAAATAGGTAAAAATTATTTTAAGCCCCATAGTTCGAGTCAATTACCCAGTTTGGTCAATATTATATTTTAAAAGATTATCCAGAACATCTCTTTTATTCACTTTTCTAGTTGTTGGACATAAATTTCAAAGTAAAATTCTATATGATAAAATTTAAAATTCAAACTTATTTAATATATAGCTGATGAAAGATAGAAAATAATTAAGTAGATTTTATCCCAAAAAAATAGAAAATATATATATATATATTAGTAAATTTCTAAAAATATATTGACTCCTCCATGGGTACATAAACTACAGGGACAAATAGACATTTCCTTTTTTGTTTTATGCAAGTCGTCGCAAGGATTATTCGTTGTGCGTGTACGTACAATGACATGTCATGAGTTATCCATTGAGACTTTTCCAAGACAATATTTTGTGATGTACCATATGCATACTTAATTACAAGTGCATTTGTTGGGTAGATGCATAAATGGACGTGGAATTCCATGGATAAAATGATAAAAAAATACTTTTCAATTTTTCTTAGTTTTTTTTTAATACTGTTATACAAGACTGTAGGTATTACAATTAATATTTACAAATAGATTCTACAATTGAGACATTCTTCGTGGCATGTACTCCTCTAAAGTACTTTCCAAATTCTTCAAACCCTCTCAAATATTCGAGAACTGTCCACTCCACTCACATTTCTTGAGGGATAGACTGGCTCCACTCAATTATTTAAGGGAGGATTGTAAATAACTCTCATAAATACTTTTATGTAGACTCAAACCCTTGTACTTAACATTGTAAGTGCAAGGATTCTCACTGGACCAAAGGCCCATTGGTCAATTTTTCTTAGTTTAATTTGCAAAGATGTTTCACCATTAATTTGAAGTCTTTAGGTCCGGATACCTCTATTCATCGTATATTTGTTTGTCTCTTGGCAAACGCCCACACGCACACGTACGCATGCAAGCACGTGTACGTGAGTTACATGGCTGCTATTAATACTTTCATTAAAGTGTGAATGATTAATTAACAAGAATTTCAATATAGAAATTTCACCAAAACTGTTTAAGCTTGAATTTTTAATTCTACATAGCAATGAATCCATGACGGCTCCAACACTAATCTTTTCCACTTATCCTTCCCCTAAATTATTTCCTACTCGTTTACCAATTTCTCTATCTCTTTATTCAAATTTCCAACGAAGAAATAGTTATATCCTTTTATTCATATCTCACTTGCAACACACCTAATCTTTTTTATGGTAAACTGGAAAAAAAAAATTATTAGAGGTGGGCTAAGCCCAAACCTATTTTACAGTCCAACCAAATAAATCAACTTGAAAATCATTTGAAGAAATCTTTTAAAAGTTAAAAGAAAAAAAATCATGTTTTACCTCATCATGAAACAAAGGTAAATTAATGAAGTTTTTTTTTTCTCTTAGAAAATCATTGACATCAATAAGGTAAAACGAGTACAAGATAAACCGACACTAATTTTATTTTATTTTTAAATATTCTATTAAATTTTTCTATCTAAATATCGTTGTTCTCCATTTGAGAGTCAAGTCAAAGTTGTACAAAATGGAAAAGAGAGGGTTAATTAAAGTGGATGGAAATGACAATAAAGAGAATAGCTAGCTTCGCTTTTTGAAGGAGCTTTTTGAAGACGATGGGCGTGTGCTCTTATCATGAAGCTTTTACGTCTGATGCTTTGTAGAATTGACCCAGCAAAAAGGTTTAATGAATCCCCGTGAGAGTCTTTAATGTGTTTCCGGGAAGATAATCAATTAATTAACAACACCAATTAAGTAGTTGAATGATCTACTAAGCAAGTTCGTAAAATCTTAATGTATTCTAATTGTTCGGAGAAAGTATTTTAAGATCGAATGAAAGATGAATTTTAGGGACTCTCCCAATTGCAACCAGCCATCATAGATATTCCAATCAGTGAAGGATTCTTTCAACACAAAGAAAAATAAAAAGATAAAAAATGGTCAATAAAGACAATAGAAAATATTCATATAAAGTCTTTAACGTATGTAAATGTAATGTAATTTTAATGTGACAACTGCGGGCGTGACGAATCCCTTGCAACGAGAGCACAATGACACAGAAGAGAGAGTGGAACACAAGTTATCCCAATTCAGTCAGTCAAGATAGGTCAAATTATCTTGCCATTGTCGTTTTCGGGGAAAAAATGTTAGAATAAAATGTTTAAAGAAAATTTAGAATGTCTGCTAATTATTAATATGAGAAGAGTATTAAAGACTTTAGAATTAAAAAAAAATTGTAACAGACAATTAATAGTTGTAAAAGGCTTAAAATTGTTTCATATAATATTTTAGAATAAACTTCAATTTACCCCTCAATTAATGATAGTCTTCAATTAATTTCAAGAAACTAAGGCTCAAACTCACAACTTTGATCCTAAGAAGGCAATGCTCTTATATATTCGAGATAAGTCTTTACCTCTATTATCAACCATACAAAGAACATGCATCTCTTTTTTATTTTTCCCCAAAAAAAAAAGAAATCCATCACCGCATCCTCAATTTACTCTCACCTTATTGAATGAAAATGAAGGCTAAATTAATATTTTCACTCTTTTAGGTGATAAAATCAAGATTGTTGTTCTATGGGGAGAATGAATTAAAATTTACCAACTTTTTTAATTAGATTTCTCTGGTATGTCTCGAAATGATTAAGGCTATAATAAGTAGAGAAATGCTAAACGTCGGGAACGCTGAGAGAACACTGAGAGAAACGGTAGGTTGTGCTGCCGTTTCGTGTTCTCTCAGCTCCCCCCCCCCCAACATGACTAAGAAAGCGAGCCCCCACATGAAAAAATACTTCAGCTCAAGTCACTTTTGCCAAAAGCTGCCGTTTGGCCCCACACTCAAGTCACTTTTGCCAGATGAATTATGCCCCCCACGTGAAAGTTTGAGTTCTCTCCTTGCTCATGACCAAGCAAAGCTAAGTTTGAGTTCTCTTCTTGCTCCTTCACTCGTTCACTTCTCCTTCGTTTCTCGTTCACTTATTTTCTCATCACAAACCAAGATAAGTTGCTCCCATTAATTTCAAATATTAAACTGCTTTGTTGAGTTCTACAACCTGAAAGTACAATTCTTTCAACATTCTAACAACATCCTAGTTCACAGTTAGATATCAGAAATAAATGTTAACATATTTAATGCCAATCTTTATTCCATGAGAACTTAAAATATCCAAAAGAGATGCATCTACCCTACATATCTATTTACACAACAAGTGTCCCTTCAATTCCAACAGAATATACATGCCTCCATCTTAAGATTTCATATGGCACTGAAATTAAAAATTTCGTCAACTGATAAAAGCCACCACACAATGGCAAAATATATATGTTTATTATCAAAGAACAGAAGGCATCATTTGAGCAAATTAAAGAGACAATTATTCTCAGCCATTTTTCTCAATATGGGATAGACTTCTTGTATCGTCATATCCACTCTCAGCACCATAGGCTGGTTGTTCCTTATGCAATCGGCGCCCTTTACAATCACCCACTTGAGGGACTTTTGCTCGACACTTTGGGTGGAGCCCTTTCTTTTCTTGTCTCGGGAATGACTACACGAACAGCCGTGATATTTTTCTGCTTTGCTGTGATTAAAACTGTTGATGATCACTCTGGGTTTTGGTTGCCTGGCAATATCTTCCGCTTGTTCTTCCAGAACAACACCGCTTATCACGATGTCCACCATCAACTTCAAGGCTTGAAGTACAACTATTCTCAACCATTCTTCTCAATATGGGATAGACTTCTTGGAACTCACATGCCTTACCGTCTAGTGAAGCTACCTGAAGGAGGTTTTGAGACTCGACTAAAGAAAGACTAGATGCTATTAAGACAATTTGACTGTATCATAAATTAATTATTAAAATAATTATCAACAATACAATTACCAAAATAATTGTGGGAGTTGGAGTTCATGTGGGAGTGTTGGAGAAGGAGTTGAAAATAGAAAGGAAAATGAGTTGAAATGGAGTGAAGGAGTGCTGGAACGGATCTGTTGAAAACGAAGAAGGAAGTGGAAGAAGGAAAATGATTTGAAAGTCACATTGGGGACAGATATCTGTTACTCACGTGGGGAGGGGGTGGTGAGAGAACGAAACGGTAGCACAAGCTGCCGTTTCTCTTAGCGTTCTCTCAGGGTTCCCGATGTTTAGCAGCGCTCTAATAAGTATAGGTTTTAATAAAGAGTGCTGCTAAATGTTGTGCAAATTTTATTGAACTCGCAAGCGCAGGAATCTATTGTAGTATAGACTAATGGTGACGAGTGTCGATCCCACGAGGAGGTGGATTTTAATTGTGTATAGAATTAATTTTGTAAATGGGTGGTTGGATTTGTGGTGGAAGTGATTCAGATTATCCTAAAATTGGAATTAAAATGGCGAGAATAATTTGAAGAGAATTCTATTGAAATGACGTACTTG
>MKYO02006377.1:2166-26354 GCA_002013955.2 Citrus medica | reverse complement strand
TGCACAACCTCCCTCTCCCTTAAGCCTCAACTTAGAATCATAAATACACAAACATCATAAACAATTAACACAAAACAATACCATAAAAAACAAACAAATCTTGGTCCATGTGCATTACAAACAATTCACACAAAACACAATCATAAACAATTCACACAAAACATAATCGGGTCAACACATCATGATCCACATTCTGTTCACACTCTTACTCTCTTCTTCTTTACTCTTCACGCTTGTCGGTCGTTTGTCGTCGCTCACAGTTGGGTTTCGCATACACATCGCAAATCGACGCACGGACACAACATATCCATCGATTCGACACAGCGTAGCCACCACTGACCATCATTTCCAATCCGACATGTCGGTCATCATTTGCAGATGCAGCCACCGGATATAATGCTATCAAATTTGCTGCTACAACACCCTCTACCATCATCGAGTTCCTTCAAGCTCTACTCTAACCCGAATTCTCTAACCCCGCAATCGAATTTGTGTGTTTTGAAATTTTGATGTTGTATATTAATTTTAATGTAAATTGCAATTGTTAAATGTTATGTTCAGAGTTCGCCTAATCTTTCGTACGACCTAGATGACCACATATTTCTATTGGAAATTATGCGGGACCACTCATAGAAAGATTTCCAAGGAAGCGATGAAAGCCATACAACCGGGGGCTTGATTAAGACGGGACTCGGAGGAGTTGTGTTCTTTAACACAGGATAGCCATGTTCATAAAATTGTCAGGCTTGTTGGGTGACCTTGGGTTTACATTGTAGATGACTGTTGAGGACAGTTTTAATAAAATTTTCACCGGCCTGAATTGACTCAATTGACCCAAACTTAGGAATAAGATTCATTAGGAATAAGATGTGTTGTGAGTTGTAAAATAAGATTCTTTAGGAATAAGATGTATTGTGTGATGTAATATAAAGTAGTGGTGAATCATAAAGTAAGATCCCTTAAGGATAAGATGTAGTAATAATAAAAAAATTCCTTTAGTGCCTATAAAAGGGGACTCCCAGTAGGTGTATGGATCATCGAGTCTTGTAATCTACTTAGGCTCCGTTTGGTACAGCTTATTAAATAGAGCTTATAACAGTAGAGCTTATAGCACTAGAGCTTATACCAATAAAGTTTTTGGACAAAAAGTCATTGGGTGTTTGGTTGTCAATAAAAAAAGTATTTTTGAACCATTAAACTCTATGATATTTTTTATATTATATATTTTTAGAAAAGCTCTATAACCTCTACTTTCAAAAGCTCAAATTTTGGGCTTTTGCTAGTAGAGGTAAATTAGCTTATTTAAGCTAAAAAAACTCTACTAAAAAAATAACCAAACACCATAAAATTTTTTAAAAAGTACTTATACGATTAAATAAGCACTTATGACTCTTAAATAAGCCATACCAAACAGGCACTTAGTCTTGTATTCTCTTCCCTCTTGTAAGAAAATCTTTCTTAATAGTATTTTCTAATAAAATTCGTGGAAGCCATACAAAGGCATAAAACACTAATGAGTCACAAAGTAAGATTCATTAGGGATAAGATGTAACAATAAAAGAAGATTCCACCAGTACCTATAAAAAGAGACTTCTAGTAGGTGTATGAATCATCGAACCTTGTCATCTACTTCGTTTTGTATTCTCTTCCCTCTTGTAAGAAAATATTTCTTAATAGTATTTCCATGCTTCTAGTCTGTCAGCAAGCTCCCGATCTTCATCTTCTGGAGCAGCATCTAGTAATTGTTCTAGTTGTGGCTATTGGTCATTGTTCAACCAATTATCCAGTTCTGTAAACCGGTCTTGCTTGTCATCCATTTGGGGTGGTTCCCATGGATAAATATGTTTTGTCCTTCCAAGTCGACATATCTACTGTGTGAACTGCTGATATATATATATATAATCATTCTTAGATGTAAATACACTTTTAAATCGTGCGGTTTAAAAGAGTTAGTTATTGAATTAATTATAAAACCGTGCAATTTTAAAGTGTGTCTGTATGAAAAATAAATGAAGACACCCACACTAGAAAATAATTATATATATAAGCAACCGCACCTAGTGGTGGACCTTTCCAGTTCAATTAATTAGGGGTGTATATGTGTATAACCCAGTGGTGGACCCATCCAATTCAATTAATTGGGGTGTGTGTGGGCGACCACCACCAAGTGGTGGACCTAGCCAGTTTAATTAATTAGGGGAGGTTTGGTTCAAAAAATTTAATTCGTTCTAGGAGAATTTGATTTTTTTTATTGTTTATTAAACTAAATTTTATTCTCTTTTTTTTTTTAAATTTAAAATGTGCATAAATATCTTTAAAAGAAAGATATTTTAAAAGAAATCTTCATACGTATTCAAATTTTATTCTTTTATTTTTAATTTTAAAAATATAATAATAAATTAAATGAAATATGCGTAAATATCTTAAATAATGTAAATTATGTGGTTGGAGAGATTTGAACTAAGGTCTTCAAGATTATAAAATAAAACTTTTATCACTAAACTTTAAACACTTGAATTTGAATATGACCCAATTCATTTATTGTCTTTTCCAAAAGAGGCTTAAAATATATTTAAAGGAAAAAATAATTGTCCAAGAGGGCGTAAAGCTTCTCCCAGACCTTAGTTGGATCCGCTCATACCCGCATATGAGAGTTTTTTTTTCTCTCTCTACATGTGTGTCTATATATATATATATATATATATATATATATATACAGCCAACCAATTGCAAACATATTCGACTGCACCGGCAATTCATTCTTGGCTGCATTGATAAATAATTGTATTACACTCTCCCTCTCTTCACGCCAGGCATAATGGCATTCATTTTATCTACCAATTGCGGCATTAATTCTGGTTACAATATTTTTGAATATTTTAAATTTCAAAAAAGTAAGACAAAAAAACATTAATATTTATCTCTCTCTCTCTTCATTACTTTATTTTAATTAGAATTCTTTTCCCTCTTCAATTTTTATGTTTATTTTGGTGGCTGCCTTTTTTGAAGCCCAGTAAAGAAGAAGATTTTTTATGATGAAGATGAGATTGGCCCCTTCGCACATAAAGGTTAAAGCAAGAACAATTTTGGTTAGTGAAAAAGGAGGGATTTTTTTTTTTTTTCCCCCCCAAAATGAACAAGATGAAGCATCTGTGGCTGCCATTGTTTAAATTTTATTATTATTATTTTTATAGTGGCTGTCACCAGTTTTTTTATTTTACTTTTTGGTTAGCCAATTATTTATTGGCATGAATAAATAATTTATTTTAATAAGCGTTTATAAATTAATTTGAGGAGATTTCTTTTCCAATACTATATGGCTTCTGAATTGGTATTTTTTTTTTTCCAATTGTGAATTAGTACGGTCTAAACTCTAAAGTACCTTTAACAATTTAACTAAAGTTTGGAACATATTGACAAATCTTACTTTGATTTGTTTTACATCATCGATAACATCAAGTCTTTATATTTTGTTAAGTAGCCATGAAAGATTGTTTTTTTTGTTTTTTTTTTACATCAAGACAAATCATATTTTGTTAACTAAAATTGGTATTTTTTTCCAACACATACCCTATTTAACTCTTTTTAAGAGCCCCTATATACCCAAAAAAAAAAAAAAAGATGAAACAACATAATTGAAGAAAGGTTGAATTGAAGATAAACTAGGCAAGACTAATTAATTAGACCATTTACAAAGATATAACATCCTAAATAGAACTTTGATGGAGATAAAATATTGTCAAAAAAAAAGAGTCATCTTTTATCATTGGTGGCAAGTTCTTCCCAGTAGATTTGGCATCTGATTCCCCTCTTTCACGGCCAAGCTTTAATCTCCAATGACTTGAAATAGCCTTTTAGTGAGATTTTAAATCTTTTATTGAAACATCAATGTGATCTGTTATAATGGTTTAATATTGGCAACACAGCAAAGCAATTGGTGCAGTTTGGTGAAAAAGACGGGGATTGAAATAATGGAGTACATTTCATTCGTTTTAGCGGGAGAAAAATAATCTTCATCCTGAAAAAAATCTGATTCTTCTTCACTAGCTTTCAAAAACGGCGGCCACCACAACAAAAATGAAAATTGGACCAGGAGAAAAAGAACTGAAATTGAAATAAGGTAATGAAGGGAGAGAGTAACAATAGTGTTTTGTCTCTTGCTTTTTTTGAAATTCCAAAATATTCAAAAATATTAAATGATAATGACAAGAGAAATTTTTTTTAAAATGTGTTCTAAAATTGTTTCAACATATGTTATCACGTGTCAAATAATAATTAATTGATAGTTTTACATCAGATTATAATACGAAACCTCAGATATATTATAAAATTTCTCCTTATCAGCCGCAAACCTCGATCCATCAAAATCACGATCCATCAACATTTTTAATTATGTATAATAGACATATCTTTGTCCACTTCCATTCATGGATCGGAATAAAAGCTTCTTAAGGTCGAGAGCCAACATTTGACTAGAATATAGAATAAATTTTGAAAAGCAATATTTCGTGAGCCATTTTAATTAAACTTTTGACTGTGGTGAGTGCCTAATTTGTAATTGACACGGAAAAAAAATCTCTTGCATGTAAACAAGAGATTAGAGTTCAAATTTAGTTCACATAAATTAGAAGAGGATTGACTTTTCATTAAATTAATTTTTTGTCTTTTAACCAAAAAAAAAAGGTTGTCTCTTGCCTTTGAAATAATTTTTTTAAGGATAAATTATAGAATTATTATCATTTCGCTACTTGAAAAATTATAAAATATTAAAAGATTACAAGAAGTATTGTTTTCTATTATTTTACTACTATAACTTTGCAAAAATTTTCATTTAACTACTTTTTTGTTGGGGCCTTTAATTGACCAGTTACTTGACCTATAAAATATTAATTTTACCCTTTATGGTAAAATATACAAATAAATGTATTAACTAATAGACATAAGTTTTTGTTATGTCCTTAAATTATTAAATAATAGTTTTAACCATGACTTTATGAATAGTCCTAAATTTGCAACAACCATAAAGGTAGTGAATTGACAAAAATACCCTTGTATATTTTTTATAAAAAAAGGCACAATCTACTCTTAAAAAAAACACTTTAATATAGAAATGTTGATTATGTAGATAAGTTCAAAGTGTTTTTTTTTTAAAGAACAGATTGTGCGTTTTTTAGCAAAAATATCCAGGGAAAATGTTGTTTATTCAACTGTTTTTTTAGTGATAATAAATTCAGAGTTATTCATAAATTAATAGTTAAAACTATTATTTAACAATTTAAGGGTATAACATAATTTTTTGTATACTATTTGATACCTCTATTTGTGTATTTTACCATAGACGATAAACTTGGTATTTTACTAGTCATGGGAATAGTATCTACCCAAATTTATTGTTTCTTTTTTTAAATAATACCTGCACATTCTCCCTTTAATTTTTATTATTCATTGCTCAATCAACGGTGAAGCAGGTGTGCTTAACTTACATTATAAAAGAAAATATAACAAGAAGCAATTCAAATGTTGAAAATCCAATCCCTTTCGTTCTCTTTCGGATGGCACATAGATAAAGTAATTTGACTTTACTCTTCAGCTGCCATATATTTTTCCAGCATCATGTCTCATGGCTGTCCCGAGTATCATTAATTTTAATATATTTCCATAGATGCATGGCCTCTGAGCTTTAATTTGGATCATCTGCCGTTGGATTTCCATTATTAATAATCATGTCATTAACGAGGGTTTATTTCATCTTCCTTATCCTTTCAAAAAGCACGTTATATGCTGCCCACCAAAAAAAAAAAGGGGTAAAAAGCACATGTGATGATGATAACGTACGTAAACGTCTGCATGATTAATGCATATTCACCTTTTTCACGCTCATTTTGTCGCACACATCTACTTGTCAATAATTGTGCTCATAAATTATTAAATCAGATTGATTGCCCCTACTGTTCATCGCAATTAACTCATGATGTAATTTTTTTTTTTTACCTTTTGCCTGAATTGATAACGCAATATTAAGCCGCAGTAGCTGTATGCATGTACCTCTTTATTATCACGGGAGCCATCTTAGCCAATCCTCTTAATGCCAAATAAAGCCTTACATGAGAAGAAGAGAGGCCAATGTAGCCAAGGGCAACTTGCCGGGAAATTGAAAATGTACAAACAGCTCCGGCAAGTCATCCTTGGCTGCGTCGTCCAACTCTCTGCCTCTTCAGGCAAGACTCTTTTGACCAATAACGGCAAGATGATCGTTTCGTTTCATCAGTAGTGCGTGCTGATCAATTTTTGCCATTTGCCTTACATGAGAGGAAGAGAGCCCAATGTAGCCAAGGATAAACTTGCCGGAAAATAAGGGCACTTGAATTGCCTTTGCTAGTTCCGGCCGCCGGCAAGTCATCCTTGGCTGC
Organism: Citrus medica; assembly: GCA_002013955.2. Taxonomy (NCBI): domain Eukaryota; kingdom Viridiplantae; phylum Streptophyta; class Magnoliopsida; order Sapindales; family Rutaceae; genus Citrus; species Citrus medica. The sequence continues at coordinate 19,944 of MKYO02006377.1, read as the reverse complement.
ACCACACTCTCTACCCCTTCATGCAAGACTTCACAGCAAGGCAGCGGTTACTGCACGCATTCCTTTTGAATGATGCGTATGTTTGTGCATAATTGTTCGGATATATATAGGTAGAGGTGAGTTGAAAATTATGACTTGAATAGTAACATAACTTTTCAGAGCCAGCTGACATTCGAGTTAATTTTGAGAGGCATCATCAAAAATTCCAAAAGAAGTGAGCGTGACCTTGTTTGCCAACCAAAGGCCGCACTAAGCTCTGCCATGTAAAATATTTGCCATCTGACATCCTTTCAAAACCCTACTCAATTGGGCAAGCAGAGTGGGACCAGCCCAAGATTTTGGGTCCACTTTCTTTTTAAAAAGTCTATGGAATAGAATCTTATACAGATACGGTGTTCTAGGAGCATGTGTCCTGAGCAAAACCTTTGAATAAATTGAATTTGTCCAAGTAAAGTCTAAAAAGATGTCTAGTGTCCCCCTTTTTTTTAAATAAATAAATAAATCCTCAAGAAAGACAGGCGGTGTTCGGCTTACCCGACCATGGCATACGGCACGACACATTACGACGAGTTTTGTCGAGCCGGCGAGGAGGGCACGACCTCCACGTGAGTAGGTGGGTCATAAATTACGGCAAGATTATAGTTTGATCAAAGCACGCACAACTTGTAACATCTTCTATTCTTTTTATCTATAATTATTTTGTATTATTTTTATTTGTAATTAAATCATTGTGATAAATTTTAAATCAAAAGTCTCGATGGACACTTGGGCTGCTCAACTAATTTTGGAGCCTTAGACGAATTGTTTTAATTAGACATTTTAAAAAATTTGAGGTTAAATATATGTATTAATTTTACTAAAAAGTTATTTATTTAAAATTATTTTTTTTTCTAGCTTTCTTAAGTGCAAAAGTATTGATCAAATTTTTATATTCTAATTTTGGTAATATATTTTTCTCAATATAGTTAAATCATTTAATTTTTCTTTCGACTTAGTTGATCTTAAATAAATTTTTATCAATTTTAATTTTAAAAAAAATTCGTCAATTGCTAATTCTTCACTCTAATTCACATCATTTTTATTACTTTTGACAAACTTATCAAGAGCTCGTTTTTTGAGATCGAACTAACTTTTTTATTCTCCTTTTTTTTCCCCAATTTCTTCACTCTAATTCACATCATTTTTATTACTTTTGACAAACTTATCAATAGCTCGTTTTTTGAGATTGAACTAACTTTTTTATTCTCCTTTTTTTCCCCAAGTTTTTTGTATCTTGATGCACATTTTCTATTAGACATTTTTTCTTTTTTAGTGAAAGAAGAGTACACAAGCAAACAATTATGCTAGATAATTAAAAGAAATAACTATAATATTTAAAAAAGAAACAACAACAATTGAATAACGCAACTAAATAAGAAGAGAATAGGAAGAAAAAAACTTGGATATTTGAAACTTTAACTTTGATGGATTGAAATTTTAAACAGCAATAATCAATGGAAATAATTGATTTTTTTTTCTTAAGCAAAAATTAAAGAACCTTTTTTTCCCTTATGCATTAAAGCATTGAATGTGTCGTGCCTTTTTCTTTTAATTGATAAAAACAATAATGGATAACAAGTGAACAAATGTGTGGCTTTTATAGAGTTTTAAATGAAATATCATTAAATAGGGATTTTTTTAGAAATTTGATAATTTATTTGAGCAAAGATTATTATAGAATAATAATAATAATAAAAAGAAATATAAAATAAATATAAATGAATAATTTAATAGGTACAATGTTAGAAAAAAATTTGACACCTTCATATATAGTGGGGTTCTAGACAACTACCTAATTTGTCTAGAGAAAAAGCCACCCCTGAAATTCAATACTCAAGAATAACGTGGTGGACAACAAACTTCCAAACCATACTCAATTTCAATATGCATACTTTTGTGTGTGTATTTATGAAGTTCAATATTTACACTATGAACCACATTCTATTAAATTGAATATAATATATAATGTTATGTTTTATTTCACCAATATAAAATATACTGTCAATTTAAATTAGAATTTTTTATTGCACTTCAATTAAACTACAGCACGTATTATATGTTATATATTGTTAAATGTTTGAATTCAACTATATTATAATTTTATACTTTCAAGGGTTTCTCTAAATGGTTTTCAAGCAGCTTGGCCATGCTTTTGAGTTCAAATCATAGATAAAAGCTTTGCTATTTGAGCTAGAGTCTGACAAAGAACTAATAAAAAATACACTCAAAATGACATTGTTTTGGGTTTGTTTTTATCATTCTTTTTTGTCAGGCTTTGGTTACCCAATCATTTTTCTTATATATTAGCTAAAAATAAAAGCTGGTGTCAACTAAAAATTTTCAAAATGTCATGTATAGTACCATTATTGCAAAGGATGATTGTACTTTCTCATATAAAGCGCTCCATCGCCTAATTTTAAGTCTTAAACTTTTTAATTTATTTTGTATTTGAGGTCATGAGATATGATTTTAGAAGTGATGTACTTCGCTTGACAAGTTTTCTTAGATTGGTATTATCCTCAATATTAAGGCTCAATAATATAATTAGGTTTTCACCTATCATATTAAATAAGTCTAATAATTTCTCTAACGTGGTATTAAGCTAGATTTCCGAATCTAGCACTAAAATATTAGCCTCAGTGATAAGACTCACTAGTATTATTGGCTTTTTACCTGTCGTCTTAACATTTTCAAGTCCCATAACTGCTCCAACATGATATTAAGCTAAAATTTCAAATCTAGCAGCCCCTCGAGCAAACTTCAATTTAAATTTGTTTAGACTCACTTTACAAAACTCTTTGAGGAACTCTTTCATATATCTCTTGGCTAGGCTACCAACTCTTTTAATTTAGATGTAACAATTTCTTAAAAACTTGCTAAATGCTTAAGCTTTTGGAGCACAACTTTATTGAGCCGAACTTAAAAATTCTTGGAATGAAGATAATGGGTACGTTTGTGATTGAGGTGATGTAGAAAAAAACTGTGATTATGAAATAATAATTAATAATATATAGTAAATATAAATTTTAAATAATAATTTTTAAAAATATATTAAAAATATTATAGATTTTATATTATAAAATGAAAAATTATATTAACATAACTTATAAAGTACAATAACTAGTGTTTACTAAATAATTTAGTACGGTAACTTAAAAGTTACAACTGTCCAATCTCAATTTCAAACACACTTAAGTCCCATTTGGGATTGTTTTTGGGAGGGTTAAAAGTTATTTTAAAAATTTAAAAGCTAATTTTGGTGTTTGGTTAAAAAAATAAAAATCACTTTTGCTAGAATCAGCTCCTCCTATAGCTGATTTTGAAAAACATGGAAGGAGTAACTTTTAAATTCTGATTTTGAGAATCAATTTTATCCTTTAATATAATTTCATAAATATCCTTACAATTATTACTTAAATCCAAAATTATCCTTATTTAAATTCGAAATAAAATTAATATTTTAATAATTTTTTTATTATAATTAACACACACCTTTTGTTTACCCTATTTCTTTATATTTTGTGTTTTATCAAAACTTTTCTAGTGCAACAAAGTAAGATCCAGTATGTGTTCTATCACCATATTCAATAACAGTAAGTGATTAATCACATTTTTCATGCATATTCAATGTAATTTTTATTATAATATTTGTTGTTTGTCTTATTTGGGTTTGTTTATATATAAACAATTCTATGCCTGTGTAATTTTTATTATAATATTATACGTGTACATTTTTATATGTATAAGTAAATTTCATCCTATATTATGTATATTTTAGTTATTTATTTTCTTACAGCAGTTTAACAATAAGATTTACCAAACACCCATAACTGCTTTCAAAATTCACGGTATTTTTAAAAATAAAATTTACCAAACACTTAACTGAGTTTCTTCACAACTGATTATTTTTACAACACAATTAACAATAATTATTTTAAAAACTATAACATTACCAAATTGCCCCTTAACGTCGGTTGGCACAGCTAAGGGAAATAGCAAATAGGCAGAATGTATGCGTGGTGCACCGATTTGCGATTGGATATTGGGCTTAGGCTAGCTAGTATCTAGCTGGCATGGGCGACGAACACATACATAAGGTACGTGGATATGACAATATATTGAAATTGAAGGCATCCCATGATCACGATAGGATGCTGCCTTTTTGTTGCCCTTTCTCATAACAACCTTTACTGCTTTTTTATTATCTAATCCTCCATGTTTTATACTTCAAATAAAGGTTGTCTCTTCACGGACCGCCGCTTTCTTCCCACGTGGCACCACTAGGCCAAGTATTGTCTAATGATTGCTGCAATCCTTAACGTGCGTTGTTTTTTTTTTTCTTTATTTGAACAAAAATTAAAGAGTGACGAGTGTCGTGCTTGAATTTAATTCTCTCTTGAGTAGTTAGTGTACTGTATACAAAAGCCGTCTGTCCCGTGGCTGTGTAAAAAAGTGCTTGTCATGTATGTATTTATATTAAAATATTTTAATTCATAATTTTAAATTTGTTAAAGTTTAGGAAAATAATTAAATTATATAGTTTAATAGTATAATAACAACTAGTTGGGCTTACACAAGTGGCTAGAGTTACTTCCTCACAATTATGAGAGAAGTGTTCACAGACGCATTATAAGAGTTTAATTTAAATTTATTTCTTCAGAGTCCCAGAGCAGCAGAGATTGAGTGAAGACAATATTTCTTCCAGGAAGGGAGTTGGACGTCCTTCGAATATTTGAGAGGGTTAAAAATCTGAGCGGTATCATATCAGAATTGATGTAAACTAGTCTCAGTAATTTATATGGTGTAAATATTATGAGTAATAGTTCTCTTAAAAAAAATTAGTGTAATGACATTATACTATTAAACTTACACTATTAAACTATATCACCTAATAATTTTCTCAGATTTTAATAAAATCTGAAATCCTGCACTAGATAAATTCTACATATGTGTGTGTGTGCCTACACACACACACACCAGAATCCTATACTAGGTCAATGCTATATGTATGTGCATGTACAACAAAGGAACTTCACTTTGTACCTTGTGTTATATGACATACAACAATAGTCATAATGCATACCACACAATATTAAATTGGCACAGTAGATTACAATACAATTCTTAACTCAGTTTTGAAAATGATAAAATTAGTCATCTTCTATTGAGTAAGCCCCATTTTATTAAAGCGAGCATCAAATTAAAAAAAGACAATAAAAATAAAAAAAATTAATGCAGCATTTTTGTCGGTCATTTTAGTGCATTGAATTTCTTTTTCTATTGGAGCTTCGTCCGCATTTTATTACAGTAAGAGAGTGCTCTTTGGAAGAGGACACTTGATCAGCCATCACATACAAATTATTGTCAATCAAAACCATTATGATATGCTTGTATCAAAGATGTACATATGAAAAAAAAAAAAATCAAGACTACTATGATGAAGCATATATGACAAGAATCACGATTAAACTAATAGAAATCATGACTTATGTTTGTGGATGCAAATATTAACAATGAATCCTAATTTGAAAATTTTGAATAATTCTTTTCATTATCTTTTATTCTTTCATATTTAATTGGGCTTAGGATCCTACTAAAGATAAGTAAGAGCGTAAATACATATTCCTCTCCCATCCAAGATTCAAAAATTTTAACAATGTCTATTTTTATATAGTGATGATACATTCACTTGAAAAGGCCCCAAGTTAAGCCCCGACAAAGCCAAAATTTTAATTTCACTGGTAGGGTGCAGTTGGGATTTTCCCTTCGATGTGAAAATTTTCTTTCTATATGAGTACAAATAGATCTTGTATTTATTATTCGTATATTTCCAAGCCTAAATTCTCATTCTTTCTTAAGTAATTTGTTTGGTTTGATTGATTGTTCATGGTAGTTGATGTACCATATAACATACTATTTTTTCCCCCTTGTTTCACTTGTGGGTTTTCAAGCTTCATGGCAAATAGTCACCTCCGCTAGTGGTAAGGTAACAGCCTGCTTCCCACTTCCTGAGTTATGTAAATATTTTCAAGAGTGAAATAGATTGAATTTTATTATTATGTTTAAATTTTTTACCTACCCTTAAATATTTACAAGTGTGGAGTAAATCTGATCTTTGGTAAGTCAATTTTTTAAACGATGCTATAATTTGAAAATGATAATAGTAAAAAATAAATTATTTGTACAAACTAATGTTAAGCACTCTCTTTGTTATCTGAATAGGGATGATGCAGATTTGATACCTGGAACAAATGGGAAGGGAAACGGTCCACTTCCTTCAAACCTAGATGGGTCAAATTTTTCCGGGTCCGGTTATTCTGGATTTTTATGTGTGGCATAGACGGCCGATGTAAATGCCAAATATAAAAGCAGTCTGTCAAATTAACAATACATTTCACTAAATTTGAGGAACTTGCCAAGTGACGTAAGATGCTAAGTTATCACAAACAAATCGAATGCAATTTGGATGTTAAAATTCTATTGGATTATTACGTACCACTCTTGGGTTGTGATGTAAGTTACATTCCGAATTTAATTTTGTTGTCACTTTAACATATTTCGAAAGAGCTTGAAAAACTATAACCCATAATTTGATCTACGTGACCAAAAAATTTGGTGCATACATATTTAATATTACAGTAACGTAAATGTTTCCAACATCTAACATCACCATCATCATCATCATCATCATCATAATCATAATAATAACCTTTATAAATAAATGACCTTCCATCCTTTGGGAAGTTTATATCTACCGTAGCTGAAGCTCTTAATGGCCTCCCTGAAGGTTGCTTTTGGTTCGTGGCTCCAATCTTAACATTTCACATATGAACAATAATTCTGATATTATCTTGTTAAGTCTTCAAAAACTACATAAATAAACAAACCATCTAAAATCCGAGACTAAAATTTCAGATTCCACTGTCACAATGACAATAATTAATAACATGCTTAAAAAAAGCATATTTCCTCTGAGTCACTTTTATAAAGAAATGATGATTTACCACCAAGCCGTTGGTCAAATGGCTAATTACCATTTTGTAAAACCAAAAATCAGCTTGTCAGGAAGTCATTAGAATGTCGAAATCATACCCTCTTGTATCTGAAACGTGCTCAGGAAAAATAGTCCCATCAACCCATTAATGAAGTAACCACCCTCGGCGATCGAAGTGAGTGCCTGCCCATCCGATGAAATCAATTAGAGTGGTTGTGTTTACATTCCATCTGGTCACGTCCATGTGTAATAGATGTAGCCATCTCCATCATTAAGTAATAATGAAAAAACACGAATTTATATATATATAGTGGAGACAATTCAATTTTGACGAAATTTTAGTTCTTCACAAATTTTTTCTTATTACTACTTGAATTTCTTATAAATTTTTAATAGCTAATTCCATCCTAAAAAACAAATGTATAGAGAGAGAGAGAGAGGAGAGCTGAAATGAAAGTATATTTTTTAAAAAATATCAAAATAAAAAAAATAATGTACCTTTGCCGATCGACAAGTTGTTAGAGGTGAGGCAGTTCTGCGAGACATTTGATAATGGAAACCATGGCGATGCTTGGACTATCTTGATGACAATGTCGGTTTCAGCCATAAACTCACCACCCGTATTTTTCTGCATCACCAGCAGGGACGGTGTATGTCTTCAGTTCAGTATATGTCTGCACTAAAGGAAGTCATGAGTTCCCCTTCTGATCCTGATGCATTTCCTTCCTTCTCTTCTGAATTATAACTCCAAGCTTTTGAGAGAGTTCCTTTAGTGCACTAACATTCCGATCAGGAATGTTCATGGGCAACAACAAGAACTCTGTCATTGTGCGGTCAACCGATTTCTCAAGTGGATTGACAGTTTCAGGATCCTGGCCATTCAACACCAATTGGCAAGATATATACTGTTATTATTAATTTCTTTTCTAGATGATGAACCTGAACCTCTTCTTTGCCTTCCTGGTACTTGTGCAAGTGAGCTTTTGTTGCTGCATCAGTAGTTGCTAATTTACTCTTGAGAGCCATTGGCTTACTAAACAGCTTAGCGAGCTGCCATCAAGGCCTCTGGTAATCTTATTTTTGTGCCTTTAGAATGATTTCCACCTAGACAGTCGGCATTCAAAGTTTTACATGCTTGTTCTCATTGGAAAACAAAAATTTGTTCCCTCTGTGCTGCATAAAAAACAACATATTTTGTCCCGGATATGATGTTCCGAAGAGTTTTGTTGAGTATTTTTTCATTTTGTCTAGTATGAAATTTTCAATCTTACTTTTTTTTTTTGCCACTGAATGATATTCCGAGAGTTTTGTTGGGGTATTTCTTCCGCTATTTAACTTTATTTGTAGTAGTAGATTTATGTTATTATAAATCAATAGGATTTGAATACTCACATTATTTAATTTATATTGTCAGGAATTACAATATTTGAGTTTAAATTTAAGTCTTAATTGATATGTATTATATTTCTATTGAATTATGAGTGTGAAGCCGTGAATTACATAATCATTTTATTCTTTCATCCAATATATAAATGCCATATAAGTCCGAACTCAAATATTAAAATTTTTTTGTATTATATTCAACATAAATAGAGAGATATTATGTTACATATTTAATTACCTCTTATCAATAAAATTATTTTTTGTCATTGGATTTTCTGAAACTTTTAGGTTTCGTATATCTTTAATACATTTTCTATTTTTCATGTGCACTATTCAAGACATGTCTAATTATTCCAGTATGTATTCCACAACAGTTGAAAATAGATATTAGACTACAAATATTAAATTAACTCTCAACTCATGAATTGCCTTTTGAGTATTAGTTAGGTTAAGCAACAGGAGCTTCCACTTGTATGGGCAATGAATGCCAACCAACAAACTCAATTGAAGGAGCTAGAGGAAATTATGTGCTATGGTAGATTGTCCTTTTGTCGAACATTCATCGTAAATATAGTGTCACTTATGTGTTATTCAAGTCACATCAAATTCTTCATCACCTAAAAAAATTGTTCTTCCCATGGGTGGAACAAGTCAACTTTAGTTACGGGGGGCCAAAGATTTTTTTTTTTTTAAGGGCCAAAGAGTATTAATTTTTTTAAATAAAATTTTTGTTCTTTGAAAGAAGTAATCCCTAAATTTAAGGAGTTTTTATAATTTTTTATTCTTTTACTATATGTTTTGATAGAGAATGTGAAATTTTATTTAAATATTATTACATTATCAAAAAGCATACTTTTTTTTTTTCATTATGCTAATGAATGCATTTTTTTTCCTTAAATAAGCATCTGGAGTACTCTAAACAATAATTTTTATTTATAAAGGTCAGTTGGTGTTGGCCACTAATAGTGAACCATTTGGTTCTCCTTATCTTTTTTATCTTCTACAAGTTTCTTTCTTTTTGTCTACAAGATTATTCTTTCCTGTTTTATTTGTACAAGTATTTTTATTTTATATATATATATATATATATTAATTCTTCTTAGAGACATGGTTCTAGACCGTCTCTCCTAAGTTCCACCCCTAGTTTTTGGACTAAATATATAAGTTTTGGTCAATTCTCAACTTACAAATTAAATTTTGAGTATGAATTGCATCTACTTTTCTCCCATATTCCACTATAAATGCCCTTCAAGGCTTTTAATACAATTCAATAATAAACTTGTACAGCCGTGTTAAACAAAATTTATATAAGGAACTCAGGTTCCTTTTCCATCTCCTCTCATCCTCTGTCTCCTATCTATTGTACGAGTTACAATTACCAAAACCCACCATTGAAAACAATAGTGATGATGTGCTGAAAAACGTCAACTCCCACTAGGTCGCAAAGGGTGGCCTTTAATTGGTGAAAGAAAGGAAAAGCTTGAGCTCTCTGTGTCATCAATCGACTGCAAAAGCATAGATTCTTGTCGAGATCTAAAGGATAAGGTTCACTATATTTACTTTAACCTTTGATTTGATTTAATTTCAATAAAGTTTCTCGCACATGGTGGTTAAATTTAAAAAAAAAAAAAATATTTGAATATAGATTACCTTCCATCGCTTCGGAATTAGAAATAATCTATATTTAATTAGAAGTAACCACGTAATTAAATTCGTGAGTCACGATACAACAAACACCGAAACTAAATGGACTTTGAACACCAATGGTAGACTAGATTGGACCAAACTTTAGCACAGGTGACAGCATTTTGGATTCCGACACTTGCAGAACTGCAAATTTTATGATTGGACACCGGCTAGTTGATATTTCACACTTTATTTAAAATATACAAAACATCTTTTTTTTTTTCTCTTTTTCGCTGCTATCCACCTACAGTTTACAAATAATATATTTGCTCCACTTTCCTCTTAACACCATAAATATTATATAGATTAACAAAATCATAAAATGACTATTTTGCCTCTAAACATAAAATGATTACTTCAATTTCAAATATGTCCTCACATATATATAAAAGTTCAAATCTATCTTTATTCAATAGGAAAATAAAATTATTAAATTCAGAGTGATTTATCTGAGCAACAAGAAGAACAAACAACACAGACTAATAAAGCAAGCATGTCCGATCCGGGAACATACATAACAAGCATGAAAAATAAAAGGCAAAAAAGGAAAAAACACGAAATACACATATTGTTGATGCCAAAATTTGGCTAAGAGTTGAAAAAGAGTTCATGTGCTTTGGGAACAGCTTATGAGAGAGTTTGATGTCCTCGGAATAAAACGCTTGATTGTCGAAATCCTGTAAAACAATAATCTATGAATATTAGGGGTCTATAGAGTGTTACCAGTGCAAACCCTCCGATGCTTAAGTCAAAGATCTATGAATATTAGGGGTCGATGGATCTATGAATATTAGGGGTCGATGGAGTGTTACCAACGCAAACCCTCCGATGCTTAAGTCAAAGATCGAGAGTAGCATGATAATAAATAAGTAATAAGAGAGAGAGAAGAGAGTAAGAGAAAATGTTTCGAGAATATTGTACACTCTCCTCCAATATGCCTATTTCTCATGTCACCTTTGGTATATGTACTTTTGAGTGGTGACCTTTTTATATAAAAGAAATAATCAGAAGTATAATTGAGTTAGGAAAGCTTATGTCTTATTTTATATGATACGAGATTGACGAGAATTAGATTTGTATTATTTTATTCTATTTAGATTAGGATATGTTATTTGATGTGGGTCGAGGTGGTAAAAATTTGGGATATATATAACACGCGTGCGCGCACACACACACACATAAAAAGAGATACACACACAAAAGCACGTACAGACACGCACGCACGTACCCAAACATATATATTGACCAGTGCTTGCTTAATTAATTTAATGGGCGAAAGGGGAATGGGAAGTTCATATTGGGGTTTTAAATTTGGATGCCTTATATATCATCTTCTCATTAGAGAACAATTTCTCCCACCTGTGCCTTTTGACAACATTATGAAGAAAGACAAGTAATTGTAATTGGGCATATTCTCTTCCAGGACAAGTGCGAGGACCTCCTCCAAATGGAACATAGGAAAAAGAAACCAGTTCCTTCCCTTCAAATCTAGACGGCTAAATCTTCTATGGCTTTTTCAAATATTCTTGGTTTTTATACGAGGCATGTACTGCCCAATATAACTGTACATATTTTATCAAGCATGGAATTTGGAGGGGGGCAAAAACATACGATCAGTTACTCAAACAACTAAACTACCTACAACCTTTTTGTGACACACAAGATACTCTTATTTTAACAAAGTGATGATATCATTAAAATATAAAAAATATTTTAATATATTGAAAATTATATATTTTTATCTATTAGTATACTGATAGATATATATATATATATGGGGTATAAGTATGTAACTTATGCTAAATTAAATACACATTAAAGTACCCTTTGATTTTCCTAATTAATTACACAAAGTACTCTTTTTTGTTGGCATTGATTGTACATTATTTTATCTAAAATTGATTTTTTTTTGGGTGAAAATTAACTAAGAGCAAATGGAAATAGCAAATTCGAGAGGAGCGGAAGAGGAGTTGACTTCTGAGGACACAAAAAAGATGAAGTACTCATGGAATTTGATATGCGAAGTGTTAAGAATGGAGCCGCCAAATTCTGGAACCTTTAGGGAGGTATTCGATAATTGCAACCATGGTGGTGCTTGGATTGTCATAGGCACCAAGTAATAACGCTAGCAACTTCTTGACAATATCAGCTTCAGAATTGTCGTCACCAGTGCTCTTGTTTTCTCCAACACTAGCAGTGACAATATGTCTCTAGCTTCACATTAGTGACTGGTAGGATGTATAGTAAGCGACGCTCCGGGGTGTTAACTCACCTGCTTATGGTTTCTTGTGTTAGACTTTACCTTAACTTATCTCTTTAGTTTATGTTCTCTCTATTTATTCTTTGTTCTTTCATTGTTTTGCTATTTCTCATTTGGTCTATATCACTCTCCAAATATATTCTCTTTTATTTTATGGTGGTTTTGATTAATAAAAAAAGTGTCTTTAGCTTCCGATTTCCTCATCTCCAAGAACGTCCTTCTTTCTCTGGTTTGCCGTGGCCTCAACTTCTGACGAAGTTGCGTTAAAGCTTCGATTGCACGATGGCATTTGGTCCGAGGAATGTTTATTGGCACTACAAAGAACTCTGTCATTACGCTGTCACCTATAATTTCTCAAGCACATCGATAGTATCAGGATCATGGACATTTAACATCATTTGACAAGCTAATGCAAAAGTAAATTTCTTAGCTAGAGGATGAACCTTAACTTGTTCTTTGCCGTCCCAATGTGTCCTTAAGTGTGCTTTTGCTGCGGCATCAAGAGTTACCACATAACTCTTGAAAGCCGTTGGTTCATTGAATATGATAGCAGCTTTGCGGGCTGTCATAAATTCCTCGGGCAAACTCATCCTTTTATCAGAATTTGTAAAGAACTCGAGAACAAGTCCAGGCAGCCAAGGCCTGTGAAGCTTGTTGTCATTGGAAAATTAAAACCTGTTTCCCTTTGCTTTGCATAGAAACACCATGTTTTCTCCAAGATACGATGTCTTGAAAAGTTTACAAGAGTTTTTTTTTTTTTTCATCCCATCCGAAATGAATTTTTCGATACGCTGGCCTTGTTTGGACATTGATTGATACTCTAATCTAGTGTTTCGCCAATAAAAGGCAACCCCTTGCCCCGCCGGTGGGACTGGGAGTACCTGAATATTATTTTGATCAGGTTCGGTAGCATTATTATAGGTGTTTTTAATTATGGGTTTGGGTTTCAAAGCATGAAAGGGATAATAGAGAGTAATTAAAAGAATAAAGGAGTACAGGAAAATGAGCTCCATCTATACGTTTAATTTGTTGATTGAATTGCAGAAGGGCGGCGCGAGGCTTGTGTTAGAGGGAAAATGTATAGGCAAATAAGAGAAAAAGCTAACTGTAAGTTGCAAATAGCCAATTTATTTGCGCGCGCGCGCGGGCACACACATATATATATATATATATATATAAAGGGTTAATTTTGTCCTGCCCCCAAATGTTTCAACATTTTTCACCACGCACTCATATGTTTTGAAAATACTCACTCTACACCCAATTCCGTTAATTTGACCGTTATGTTTAACGGATCTATTTGAAATTTAAGTAAATGTCCGAAATACCCCTTATCTTGAATTAGAAAAAAATAAAATGAGATAAAATGTTAATTTAATAATTAATGTTTACATTAAAAAATTTTATTTAAAGGTAATTAATAATAATTCCATCAATTAAATTATCAAATAAATTTAATTTATCATCATCAAATAATATTTAGGATATGAATTTCCAAATTTGCCCTTTGACCGTTAGAATAAACGGTCAAAATAACGGAATTGGGTGTGGAGTGAGTATTTTCGAAACATATGGGTGCGTGGCGAAAAATGTTGAAACAGTTGGGGGCAGGACAAAATTTTCCCATATATAAATGATCAAATAATTTATTAATTTTAAAGAAATTACTTTCATCATTATTCACAATTTAAGTGATTTTAATATTGCTTTTGTTAGTTTACCCCGTATTACATGTTATTGTTTCAATAAACCAATTACGATAGATAGGTAATATAAATCATTCACATCGATCTTTTTCATCAATCACAATCAATCGTAGCAGTGTCTGGGGTAATCTAAACTTTTGCCCAAATTACCCAATATGCAAACGCTTGTGATTATCTGTCCCCTCCAGATTTCTATGGCGCGCACCTGTTTATTTACTCTAATTAATAATTAATTTACGCCACTTGCTTTTGGGAAGTTTGATATATTGACGATAATAATAACTCTTTTAATTATCTCACAAATCACAGCGCATAGAAGCGTAGATAGCTAATCCGAGTGCCGTTGAAAAGCATCTAAACCTATCATTAGAGTTGGCAAAATGAGTTATCAGATCATATTCGTGTCGTGTTAAACTTAAGTCAGCCTAAACACGATTCATTTAATAATTGTAAGTCTTACGACTTACTACTAGTAAAATCAAAATATTTTAACACGATTATTAAATATAAAAAAATATTAAAATACCTAAAATAACAAATTTCTAAAATCTTAAAATAACTTTCCACATCATCAAAACTAGAAAAATGTCTTACGACTTACAAGATAAACAACCTTTTATTCTTGAACAAAGTCCTTCTCGCAGCTGAATTTCTTGACCCAATTATGTACGTAGTTGAGCAAACTCTTTGCCATAAAATATCCAAATGAAACATATATAATACATATACATACACACACACACACACACACACACACACACATATATATATATATATGAACAATGGAACAACATCTTTTGCTTCGAATTAAATCTTGATGGATGAGGCTCTTCAGAGTTCAACTGGAAAGTATTTTGGACTTATACTACAAAAAAAATGACTTTTAGGGACAAATATTTTGTGACAAATTAAAATAATTGTCTCTATTTATGGTATATTGGGACAAACGTTAGCATTTGTCACAAATATTTAAGAAAATTGTTCGTGCATTAGTTAGGCGACATAATACTTAATCCTTTAGGGACAATATTTGTAATTTCTATCACAATAAATTAAAAAGATTTAATTTTATTTGTTTTAAGACAAATACAACCGTCCCTGTCACTAATCTTAATTAATTATGTCACAACTCATGCGTATTTATTTCCCCAAAACACTCTTCCTCCCTAATTGGGGCACTGATTCTTCTATCTCCATATTATAATCCAATTTCAGAACCATTAATTTTTTGAAACCTAATCAAATATGAAATTCTCTTATTTTCTTTCCTTATCCCAATCGAATTTCACCCTTTTATTTTTATTTGTCTATTACAAACCCTAAGGCAACTCTACTTTCTCGCCTCCATCAGTTCACAAAAACCCAGCAAGTTTTTGTCCTTCCGCTGTAATCCAAAGCTTCAATTTGCTCTGCTCTTAGTTTTAAGAGCAGCAAGGTAATCAAGTCATGGTTTATTGCCTTTATTTTTTGTTCTTTTTAATGGTCCACTAAGTTTGTTATTCTAATTGCTAAAATTTGTTGTTGGGTGTTGATTTTGATAGATATTCTGCAATTGACAGCAAGATCTTGTTTTTATATTCTACAATCGGTAAGTTGCAACAGTCTCAAACACTAAATTTCTTTAAATTTGTACTTTATTTTTCTTTTTTATGTTGAATTTATATTTTTTGGAAATTCTTACAAGCTTTCCAAAATTCTTTCTATCTCTGGAGTACTTATTTTTTCTGTGAGTTCTCAGATAATAGTAAAACAAAACAAATTTTAGTGAATTAATCGTGCCTATGTATGATTATTATTCTTTTCTTCTTCCTTTTCTCTTCTTCTTCTTTGTCCAATGAGAGGGAAAAGGAAAGGGAAGGATTGAAAATGTGGGGGTTATTTAAAATAATATTTGATTTATGCTGGGTTATCTTCAGTGGTATTGTAAAGTATTACCGTAGTGTTCTTGGACCATAATAATAGTGTTGAGTAGGCTTATCCTTTATTTGTCTCTAGTTAACCGTTAATGCAAATTTTGCTTGGTTTCATATAGCATGATTGTTTGGTATTATTAAGAATTGGAGTATTTTGATGTTCTAGTTTAAAAACTGAAATTAGATGAAATTATCTCAAATAGTTGGTCTTTGGTTGAGCATGTTGCATCTTGCAAAAGATAACATATATTTTATTCAGTTCCATTTTGGGATTATTGTGATTTTACTCAATATTTTCTAGTTCCAGTTTGAATTTTATGTGATTTTCATTTTTCTTCTTTGGAACTATATGCCTGTAATGACCAAGTATTAATTTCTCTACCATGTATCTTTTCTACATTGAAAACATGTAAAGTAGACACCATCAAAAAGATGATTTGACAATTAGATTACACAAGTCCAGTATACAATCAAAATTGAATTCTAATAAACTTTTCAAATCGTAAAAGGCTAAAAATAAATAATAAAGTTTTATGGTCAAGAAGTTAGTGTTCATACAAAAAGGGAATAGAAAGCTTTGATTAGAAGAAATAGGCTTGTGGACTTGCTACAAGTAATAAAAATGATATTGCAGTATATGGTGTTCTTATCTTAATTGCATCATTATTTCTAGAAGTGTGGTTGGAGAACTTTTGTGCCATTGTATAATTGTCACAAACTCTTCTCTGTTTTCTCATGTGATTTAATGATATAAATAAATCAGTTGGGAGGTGTGTAAAGGTTGATCTGGCTTGTTAGAGTGGTGATTGGACATATTCTTGTCTAGGAAAACAAATTTAATTTCTTGCTTACTTGGTGGACAGCTAATCCATAATTTTTTTAAAATCATAATAAGACAATAATTTGGAGGTGCAGACGAGAATCAGGAAGTGTCTTTTAAAGTAAGTAAGATTTTTTTATAATAGTTATGCAATTTCCAATGCTTTTTGCTTCTTTTTTTTCTGAACATATAGCACTACAATTATAGTTTCCATGATTGATGAATAATAATTTTTTTTTTTGGGAATCATTGATAAAAGTATATTCATTATTACATGAGACATCTACTTAAACTAACTCGATAAATTTATTACATTAGACATCAATTATAATTATAATTTGTTTGATTCGTTGGTTATTTCATGATAATTTATTTTGCTCATTTTTTTTGCTTCAGAATCAAATGAATGATCTTGTGAACCAGCAACCCAATGCATCAAAAGATCAAATCTTTAATCAGGTTGTAGGTGAGCATACAAAATCTACTCTCACTTATGGTCATGAGATTCGTAGAGTAGATATCTTTATAACACAATCTTTTCGAAATGAGAGTTTGAAAATGTTAGAGGAAGAGCGAAGTCGTAGGCAAGCTGCAGAAAATGAACTTAAGAATATGCAGGAAGAGATGAATGGAGTCAAATCAACTATTGCAGAAGTTTTGAAATACATTCGAGCACAAAATGAGGCAAATGCAATTGAAACTTTTGATAATTAATGTCTTATGATTTTTTAAATTTTGACAATTATTAGAGTTGTTTATAATTTTCAGTACTTCTTTATCGGATGGTAATGATATTAATATTTGAGTAAATTTTTTATAAAGTAGTATAAGATACAATTTTAAAATGGGTATTTCTCGTTATATGCTATGCATTTGTTGATAATTGTCATGAATTAGTTTTTTCAAATTATATTATTTATGCTAAATTACTTTATGAACTAAAAATGTTGCGACAAAAATTGTCTCTAAGATTAATT
>MKYO02006355.1:12634-26412 GCA_002013955.2 Citrus medica | reverse complement strand
TTGGTGTGAGCCGTACGAATTTTGACTCGGATACTATATAGAAGCCTATAAATCTAACTCATATTATTCAAAAGTTAACTCGAGTTAATGATTGCCCATGACTTATATTATTAGTCCAATAACTAATCTCACTCATATGAGGTATTTTCATTATCAATTAACAATGCTAATTAATTATAATTTTAATGTATCTAATAGCAATTCTATAATTATTGNCCAATAACTAATCTCATTCATATAAGGTATTTTCATTATCAATTAACAATACTAATTAATTATAATTTTAATGTATCTAATAGCAATTCTATAATTATTGAGGGCATCAGTTTGATTTGCCAATGTATGGTGACTTAACAATTAATTTTCCCCCCATAATTTTGGGCAGGAGTAAATATCTCACCACTAGTATATTGATTTCTTTACTATGCTCTAAGTAACCCTCTTGACTATATTATAATTATCAATTCAGAATTTCAGATTTCGAAACGCTCGTACAACAGAACATTCTCTCTTTTCTCTTTGTGGACATTCTTTAATAATCTAAGACTATTTTCCTCAATTTTTTAATTACCAATATTGAAAGTGATCTCCAGCGTTAGAAAATAAAAATCTTTATTATAAATATAAACTCGTTTTAAGCGCCCACTGATAGAACAATCCAATTGGGCATATTCGCGATTCACACTTTGACTTCCATATGATTATCGAAAAAATTATCAATAAGTAGAGTTCTGCAAGAGTAATGGCCTAAATATGAAATCACTGAGGTAATCATTTTGGAATCTTGTGTTAGATAACTTAACAGCTAATCACCAATGAATTAAGAAAGTAAGAAACAGGGTTGTGTACGTTGTGTGCTGGCATGCATGTGCGTTGCGATTACAGATCAATATAATCGGGGCCCCATATTATTTAAGAAAATTTATATTATAAATCAAAGTGACAGATGGAACCTTCGCCTAAAAATACCCCATGGCCACTTTACCATTTTCATCACTTACAGCACATTACATTCTCTCCTGCGACATTTAATTATTAGGTTGTGTTTTGTGTTTGAGAAATGGCTTCAAAATCTACTCTCCCTTAACATCCTCTTCTTCGTTCTATCCCATCGTCAGAAGCCAGAAGGACAGTGCCTGGTAACTGTCCTCCAGATGCCCTTAAGTTGAAGGTATGTGCCTGATGTATTGGGTGCCATTGTCCTTAAACTTCCTGCTCCCCAACACGAGAGCTGCAGTCCCATTGGCAATTTGGTCAGACTCAACGCTAGCTGTTGCTTGCCTTTCCACTTCCCTTCGCGTTAATGTCTTGAATCTCATCAAACTAGACGTTCCTATTGACTCGTCACTGCTCTTGAATCACTGCGATGTGTCCAGTACTAATGAATTTAAGTGCGCTTAATATATAATAATTAATTTAGCTCATCCATCGGTGAATTACAAGGAACGTTGATATCTTTGCTCTTGGAGAGTTATTATATATTAATTATTATTTGAAGAAAATAACAATGGGAGGAATAGGACTGCCCTCATCTTCGGCTATTATTTGTTTCATGGTGGTCATCATAATAAATAAGATTTGAGATGAATAACATTAATGCTCCATTAATATATAAAACAAAATTCTGAACAGAAAGTTCACAAGGGTGTCAGCCACTACTGTCTGTATTAAGTTTGTAAAAATGTTTGATCTAAAAGTCTCACTTAGTATATGTTTTATATACGACACGCACCCAAAGCACGCATTACATGACTAGAACATCACACAACATCATACAACTGCACCCATTACATTAAATTCAAGGGTCTAGAACAACCCTATTATCGATACTATATAAAATCGTACAAGAAAATTTTGAATCTAAATTTTTGTGTTTATTATTATTTTTTTTAATCAATTTTAAGTTATTTTCAATTTTAAATATTGTCCCTACAAAAAGATTAAGCTGCAGCATGTGTTTCAATGTAGACAACGTAAAACTTTTTCAATTTATTTACTCTCTTTAATCTATCAATGACTTTCTCTCTCTAATTTTTTAAATGGGTTTACTCTAATTAAAAGATAATATTTATTCATATTGATTATCGAACTGCCATGTAAATAACTATAAAATTATACGGAGTTAACATAATTTTTTCATTAATTTTCAATTAACACCATATAGGTTAACATGTTATTATTATTATTTTTTCAATTAACTGTAAGACCATATGTTTTTAGCATATATTCTATTGCCATTTTAAAAAGCTATTCTAGATGACTATCAATACTCATACTAGTTATTATACTTTGAGTTAATTATTCAGTTACTGTATATATTTTTAATAGTTACCTAAAGATCCCTAATGTAACTTGTTTTTCTTAAAATCTATCTCATTATGCTTTAGAATATTAAGTTATATCCTGCACAAGCGTTATTTTGTCCTGAAAAATTAAATCGACCATCCATAGAAGTAAAGACATGGACCTTTTGAAAAATTTTAAAAGATATAAAGATTAACGGGATAATTGGTTGAGAATATTGAAAATAAATGAGAAATTTTATCCATTTCTAAATTATCCATTATGCTTCTGTAAACACGAATATTTGAAACAGATATGAGAACTGTACAAAAAATTTATCAGAAAAAGGATAAAATGATTCTTCTTCTTCATTTTTTGTTTTGTTTCCCTCTATTTTATTAAAATCCACAGAAATCTACAACTCCTCTAACGTTAATAAGATTTGTTATCTTTACTTTATTATTTATATGACTCGTTTTATGCGCGCTCAATAGTCAATGCGGTAATCATATCAAATTAGAAGCTTTATTATTTATTTGAAAAAAAAAAACTCGTTTAATGCGCGCGCGGATACAATAATCTGATTGGCCATTCTCATTCACCCTTTTGGCTATGTTACG
This sequence comes from Citrus medica, assembly GCA_002013955.2. Classification (NCBI taxonomy): domain Eukaryota; kingdom Viridiplantae; phylum Streptophyta; class Magnoliopsida; order Sapindales; family Rutaceae; genus Citrus; species Citrus medica. Next base: position 23,509 of record MKYO02006355.1, on the reverse strand, counting down.
ATTATATATGTATATATATATATATTCGGCCTTGCATAAATAACCAATTTCTAGTTCTTTTGTTAGACAGCTTAATATTTAACAGCTAATTAAGAATTTAAAAAATAAATAATTGACAGATTGTTGCAGTGGCATGTGCGTGGTAATCCAATATATAATATGCAATCTGCTATTGTTTAGCAAAAAATTAAAAGCCAGAAAGATCCGACTTCAGCTATAAATACCCCCATACCACTTCCACAATGTTCATCACTCACACTCGCAATTCACAAAGTCTTTAATATTCATAAATTGAATTCTTTGAGACATGGCTTCAAAGTCATCAGCAGCCATTTTGCTCTCCCTCAACCTCCTGTTATTCGTTGTCCTTGCCTCAGCCACAAGGACTGTGCCTGGAAATTGTCCTCCGGATGCCCTTAAGTTGAAGGTATGTGCTGATGTATTGGGTGCCATTGTCCTTAAACTTCCTGCTCCCCAAAACGAGTGCTGCAGTCTCATTGGCAATTTGGTCAAACTCAACGCTGCCGCATGCCTTTGCACTTCCCTTCATGTTAATGTCTTGAATCTCATCAAACTAAACGTTCCTATCAACTTGTCATTGCTATTGAATCACTGCGACGTCCCCAGTGCTAATGAATTCAAGTGCGCTTAATATATAATTAATTAATTAAGCTCATCCATCGGTGACTCTACTTTGTCCCATCCACGGTACACGTGTTTGGTTTTGCAACGCATTCTTGTAATAATTGTCTGAGCATTTGCAATTGTTTGTTCGTGGAGTGCAAGGAAGGCTGAATTCTTCGCTCTTGGAGATTTATTATTAATTACTGTTTGAAGAAAATAATAATGGGAGGAAGCTCCTCACATTTTTCTTGATGTACGTCTTAATTTGGTCTTTCCCGTTGGAATCGAAGATGTAATATAATTCTGTTTTGTTTCAACTAAATTAATGAATGGAAATTTTATAATAGTGTTGTTCTTTGTGAGATATTGTTTAGTTATCTATAATTCTCCACATGCAAGCTTTAATTAATCGTGCATGTAGAGAATTATACGTAATAAGCAACGGGACCGGGGCCAGGAGATAATTCCCAACCGAATCAATAGAACGGTAAAAGAACAAAACATAAAAAATAAACAATTTCTCAAATTTAAGAAATATAACATTGTTGATTTTGTTATATTTCTTGGACTGTACTGGTTATTACGACTGTAAGGCTCATTGACTTATTGAGTAGCTCTTCTTATACATACGAGCGTCGTTTCTGTTTCCATCACTTAATAAATTAATTTTCTTGTGCCGTTGAAGTTTTAACATAAGAAAAATTAATGAAAATTGCTCCACAAAATTGGAGGTTGCTAGTTCTGGAATTTTCAGTTGGTCGATGTTGCTGTTAAGGCATAAAATGGTGCTGTACGCTTCCTATCTTCAGCTGCTTTTCAAATACGGTTTGGAGCTCTCAATAAGCTGTTTTATATTGGCCTCTACTTACTGTGTGTTGTTTGAATAAGAGAACAAGTTGGTGTAAACTTGGTTTCTTCTCCGTTCGTAGTTCTTCTTTGTTCTGTTCTGGTTGCTGCTAGCTTCAAGGTTCAAGCCATATATCAATACCTAATTAGTACGTGGAATGGAATGGAAATTTTAGCATATATATTATCAAAATGATATTAAAATTATTTTAAAAATTTATCGAACTTGACGAGCAAATTTTTTCTCCTCCAAGGCCACAGACTCGCGGTAAAACACTCTTACCTCCATCTTGGAGGGCAAGAGTTTAATTTGATTCCCAGTTAACTTATTTCTCCCCTTAATAGAAATAGATTTTTGAGCTTTGTTGCTTGTTGGACAAACGCCCGAGACCCTTGTTGTAATATTATGTACTATATTAGACATTGAAGGCTCCAACTCAATTGCTAGGTTCGCATCCGCAACAGCCTCTGCACATAAAAATTAACATACTAGGAAACAATTTTACTCCGATACATGCTTTGAAAAATAAAAATAAAAATTAAACTACAAGTACCAGTGAAATTTAGGAATTTGACGCAGCTGCGACAGTACCAAAAAAAATAATTTAATAAAAATAAGCAAAAAAAATTAAAAAGTGACAAAAAATGGAATATATTAAAAAAGAGAGAGAACAGTGAGCAATAATTTATTATCATACGAGTACCCACTACATTAATTTGTTAGTTTTTAAAACTAAAAAAAAAGCATGCTAGCTTCAATCTCAACTCTTAATTAATTCTAATCTAATGGTTAAAATATTATATCTAAATTTGTGTTTAAAAATGTGTCGCTTGACATATTACTACTTATTTAGCAAGAGTTTTCATAATTTATTAAAGTGTGAGTAAGGTGTTATGTCATATAGTGTAATAATATTCTGCACTTTAATAAAATACAGAAATTCTCATTGAAATTATTAAAAATCAAAATTTAATGTTTACAATAAATATATAGTTAATAAACAATATGAGAATGTCTGGATTTTTTTTAAATATTACATACAATAAAACTAATTTCAATATAATATAAATATACTATAAAAACCCAAAATTTTAAAGCTCAAACCTAAAGTATACAACTAAAGTCCTTTAAATCCCAACAAAAAAAAAAGTTACTCTCACGTTTACCAAAGAGATTCCAATTTTTCACTTTAGAGTTAAGGTGTACACCAACCGATCCGACCATAAGATTGTTAGCAAGATGTTTAAAGTTCTTGTAGCTTGTTCTTCTCGAGGACGAGGAGTCTAGCGGAAACAAACTTCCATTATTTCTGTAGTTTGATTCGAGTTTCGGTGGACTCAAATTACTGATTTTGTTTATAGTTGTGTGAGATAAATATCATATTTACTCGGCGCATATTCGTAAACTATGCTATAACTGTGACAAGTCAAAAATCACGGAGGAGTGGAGGACCCTTAATTACTTAAAAGTTTAATAAACTATATTATATTTGAAACCAAAAATAAAATTGATTTTAAAAGTATTATTATGTGCAAGGAAGAAATGGTTAATGCCAAGTCAAAATGCGTATCCTAGGAAGATCTGTGCCAACGTGGGAACCCCAAAAAGCCGCTCTTTCTCCACCGCGGCAATCAAATAAAATCTTTGCTTGCTGCGTTGTGGACTTGCAGAATTTTTGAAAAGTTTTGTTTATCGTAGAAACTGATCTCGTGTTGCTGCAGTAACACTGAGATGGGGACTGGGATCCATCTTATTTTGTTTTTGACATGCACGTTGACTTGATTTTCCCTAATTGCTCATATATAGTGCTCAACTATTTTAGATTGTCGGCAAATTTAATTTTGTCAAATTAAATATATATGGAATTCGAATTTTATTTTGGTTTATATATTATCATGTTTTTTCATGATCATCAAAATTGATTTGGCCACCCTGATTAAGTAATTTTATTTAGTTTTAAATACTGGAAATTAATTAAGGCAATAATGGAACATTTCGTTTTTGTACGGGTTAAAAAGTAAACTCCTATTCTTTAATTCATAATTTCATCGTCAAAAAAACAAGAACGCCACATTATACTTATTTGATGAATGAAGGCCTTGTTTCTGAATAATTTTTTAGGATAATTAATAACACTCTAGATGAATAACGCGAATACTCCGCAAAGAAAACAAAATTCTGAACAGAAGGTTCATGACGGGGATTCTAGAGTGTCAACATTACTGTGTTAATTTTGTCTTTATTAAATTTTAGTCTAAAAGTCGCCTTTAATGTGTTTTTTTATTGCCATGCTGCTCGCAAAGGACACATTACGATGACTTTATTAGTATCAAAAATCAAATTTTAAATTCCTGTTCAAACTATCGCTATGATTTTTTAAATCTTATCCTCCAAATGACAATTACTTCAGCTAAAGGACGCATTCGGATGACTTTATAAGTATCAACGATCAAACTTTAAATTCTACTTCATATTATCTTTATGATTTTTTACATCTTTTTTCCAAATGACAATTACTTCAGCTGAAAAGATTAAATGTATTTCATAGCTAATATAATTAAAATATTCCGTTAATTCAGCACTATAAATTTAGTTAATATGCAATCCATTTTTGTGTAACGAATTTATGCCTTATTGTTCTTCCACCAGCTAATACTAAAATGAGGAGCGTTCACTTAACTTAACATTTGACTTGAAAAAATGACTTAATTTTTCATTCATTGAATTTATTCGATCTAATAAGATGCATGAAAACATTAATGCTACTTTTTAACTTTAAATCCTTATCATTATAAATGGAAACTTTATTGTACTAAAGTATTCTATTAATAGTCAATTTAAAAAAAAAATTTTACTTCAAAATTAGTGTTAAAATTCAATCTTTTTTCCTTTTCCTGCAACCCACTAATAGTTTGAGCTTGGAACAATTCTTGTACCTCCTTATATAGGAGAATATTTTCTCATAATTTTGTATTGGTGTAGATTTTCAAGTTAGTTGAACTTTAACTTTAATACATCGAGGTAGATTCCAACATGCATTGAGTTAGAGCTTTTGATTGCAGCACGCATATTAGAATTTTTTTTTTATAAATTTTTGTATTAGTATCTTATGAAATATTCAAAAGAAGAGTAGTAAATTCATATTATAACAGTCATAAACTGTGTAACATCATAACTTGACAGGGCTCTAGTGAGTTATAAAAGTAAGAGGAGAATTTTGTCAATTTCCCTTCAATGTTTAAATAAACTCGTTTTGTGCGCGCGTTCATACAATTATCTGATTAGGCAGTCACACTTTGACTTTGCTGTGATTATTAAAATATATATATTCTGTCTGGCACCAATAACTGATGTTTAAATCGTATTAACAGCTAATGGCCAGTACAGAAACTATTCAATTTAATCCGCACTCCATTTTTATGCAGTAGAATTTAAAAGCCAGAAAGATCCGACTTCAGCTATAAATACCCCATACCACTCCACAATTTTCATCACTCACACTCGCATTCACAAAGTCTTTAATATTCATAAATTGAATTCTTTGAGACATGGCTTCAAAGTCATCAGCAGCCATTTTGCTCTCCCTCAACCTCCTGTTATTCAGTGTCCTTACCTCAGCCACAAGGACTGTGCCCGGAAATTGTCCTCCGGATGCCCTTAAGTTGAAGGTATGCGCTGATGTATTGGGTGCCATTGTCCTTAAACTTCCTGCTCCACAAAACGAGTGCTGCAGTCTCATTGGCAATTTGGTCAAACTCAACGCTGCTGCATGCCTTTGCACTTCCCTTCATGTTAATGTCTTGAATCTCATCAAACTAAACGTTCCTATCAACTTGTCATTACTCTTGAATCACTGCGACGTTCCCAGTGCTAATGAATTCAAGTGCGCTTAATATATAATAATTAATTAAGCTCATCCATCGGTGACTCTACTTTGTCCCATCCATGTACACGTGTTTGGTTTTGCAACGCATTCTTGTAATAATTGTTTGAGTATTTGCAATTGTTTGTTCGTGGAGTGCAAGGAAGGCTGAATTCTTCGCTCTAGGAGATTTACTATGTATTAGTTACTGTTTGAGGAAAAAAATAATGGGAAGAATAGGACGGTCCTCACCTTCAATTCTTTGGTGTTTAATTTCCTGTTGCCTAGTGGAAACATATTTGTTATTTTACGTTATGATATACACAAGTATGCTCAGGAATCTAAGTTTTGTTCTTCTTTTGGCGAAATAGTTATAATTCTGAATATCCATGATGCCGCTCAGGAATCTAAGTTTTGTTCTTCTTTTGCCGAAATCGTTATAATTCTGAATATCATGATGCCGTTGTTCATTTTAGCTTATTAACTGGTTTTTACTCGAAAAAAAAAAAAAACTGATCTTTCTTATTAGACCGTATATATGTGGTCAATTATTTTGAAGCATGTGGTCAAAGTTGTTAGCCCTTTTACTCTCCGTCAACCTCCTCTTCTTCACCGTCCTTATAATTATTTCTACCCCTTCAGGCCTTCATCATCATTCATCAGCCACCTCTTCACTCCTGAGCATGCCCTTAAGTTGAGTGTTTGTGTTGAGGAATTGGGAGTCGTGGCCTTTAAACAACCCTGTCTTACAAAACGATTATTCTAATAAGTATGCTCTTTTTATTTATTCTTATTCACCCCCTGTGAATGTTGAGTTGTACCTTCTATGCTGTATTGGGACTTAATTAAATATGGAATGCGTATTCAGGCGTTGCTCCGTAATAATATTGTTTACTGTTGCGAATATTAATATATACGTAGTTCTCAGATGAATAAGGGAAGAGTGGCTGTGCTCTTGGTTCTATCCCTCTTGGAAACTGATTGTAATTTGTTGTCGATATTTTAGAGCACACTTTTCCCAAACCTTAGATTAAATGAAACAGAGGGTGGGATACTAATGTTCAGTTTTAAGTCAAACTTTTTAAGTTGAGGGATACTTACATACATATATATATACCTGTATATAATATATACGACCATATTAAGGATAAATTAACAGACAAAAAGATACATACTCTAATTCAATACATTATATCTTGTAGTACATTAAAATTTGTTTTTTAAAAAAAAATCTTTTAGCTCATTCATGAGTTTAATATGATTAGAAATCCCTATTGAAAAAAACCCGCTATTTGTTGGAAGGGATCTATGAATACACCCGGCAAGATTTAACACATAAAAGAGACATTTCTTGGTTTCAATGCTTTGACTTTCAAATAAGCTTTCGAGAGAATATTTAAAAGCATTCAACTTTTGTAGTCTAGAAGTACAAAATAGGTTTCCAAATCATAAACTGCATCCACACCAATAAAATTCATTTGAAAAAGAAATCCAACTCATGGGATAGTGATTTTAAAACAACAATATTAGGATACTACTATTTGAGTTCCAACTTAAGTTTCAATGATATGTGTCACTCATTTATTAGATGATGCATTTTATAACTAGTAAAATTACTTAACCACCATCTAATAGATGAATGCCACATTAGTTGGGACTCAAATTAAGACTTATATGTTGGGAAATCTAGCATTATTCGATTTCAAAATAAAAGGTGCGACTTAAAATTTTCTTAGATAAAATATATTTTAAATTTTAGATTTATTGTTTTGGAGATCTTTTTCAAATGTTTATAAAAATAATGGACAAAGTTTTAGATTGATAAAAGTAAAAAAACTATGACGATAATAATATTGTTATAATAATAATTAGATGTGATTAAGTGTTCGCATCCTGAGTGTATAATAAAAAGAATTACCTGTTTGTTTGTTAATATTTGAAGTCTGAAATTTTATTAAGTTCAGGTATCGTTTAAAATCTGCTTGTTTATTTTTTGTAACTAATGTTTGATCTTTAGATATTTATATCCGAATAAGAAAAGTAAACTTTTGTGACTTTTATTAAAATAAGAAAAAGTTTGAATAAGAAATAGATATTACATCTTAAAAAATGTCTCTTTTAAATATACTTTCTAAACTATAAAACCTAATCCCTTTATTCCTCACCACTTATAAGGACATGAAGTCAAATAACATTGTTTAATACTTTTTTTAATTTATAAAAATAAACAAGATGCCATTTATATTCAAATATTAAAGAGAAAAACATATCTGATATGCCACTTATTCATATATTAAAAAAAGAAAAACAAACATATCATATAGACATTTGTATTTAGATTTCAGAAAAATTCAAACTCATTTAGATTTTAGGAGAAAAAAAAAGTGTTACTACATATACAAATATATAATGCTAGATTGCTAAGGCTTTTATTAGGAATTTGTTTCCTCATTTTAAACCAAGTGCATCACAATCTAACGAGGAGATCCTCACTTTGTTAAAGTGAGAATATCATTAACATATAAAAAAAATGTTAAAATATTAGGGACTGTATTTTTTAATCTAGTACTGGACATCTTTATTTTAACACACATACTATATTCTCCTAAAATCCTGTCTCCCTAATAATAATTGAATTTTACAAAGAACTGGATTACAGAGCAACTTTTCTATGTCTTCAGTCTTTGATAGTTAATAAATACAAGAAGCTACATTTTCCAGCTTGCATTTCCAATTTTCCAGCATCATTTGCCATTCAACAATAGCTCATTAGCAGCAACCGGCGGGACAGCTGACTTAGTTCCATGTTTGTTGATGACTAATGTTGATCCTTTTTTTTTTTTTTTAACGTTGGGCTAGGCTTACATTCATGGGCTGCTGACCCATTTTATAATTATGCCTCTGAACTCCCAATCTCGGAGACCTAGTTATAAATTTACTTTGAAAGCTCAATTAATCTATACACTCATATGTTAACTTTAAAAAAAATTAAATTTTACTTTTTACACTCTATAAAACACAAAAAAAACCTTATTTAAACTAATTAAATTAATTTACATCAAACAATAAACAAAATATGCAGCACATATAAAATGAAGTAATAACAATTTAGTATATTTAACATGTAATCAAATTATGTTCTAAACAAATTCTTTAACATAAACTTTAGTTATTTATTTTTGTCCATTAAGTAAAATATATGTTTAATATTGGTTTTTACACCCCAATTTTTTAACCTAACAATTGAGAGAAAAAATTTGGCCCTTTTGCCAAAAAAGGAAAAAAAATAAAAAAGAATAAGAACAACAAGAAGTAGTGAAGTAAAACAAGAAGACAAGAAAAAAAGGAAGAAGAAGAAGAAGAAGACAAAAGGAAAAAAGAAGAAAACGGTAAAAAAATACATTTAAATCCAAAAATTAAAAATATGTTCAAAGTATATTAAAAGTATTAGTTTGCTTTTTATTAAACTAAATATTGTTTAAGAGATTGGAAATAGAATTTTTAGGATTTAGGGTAAGAGAATTATATATTAAATAATGAATATGCTATATGAATGTTCATAGTAATTATATCATGTTAGTTTATAAGAGAGAGTTTTTATTAATAATTCATATAATAAGTATTTTTATAATAAAATAATTTATTAAAATAAAAGTGCTTTAGATCATTTCTAAAATGGAAATTAACTTCATTCTTTAGAAAATTGACAAGTGCCAACCACACAAAACTCCAAACTCCAGAGTCTCATATATAAGCTTATCCTGCATGTTGCCTGCCAGCTTGTGTTCGGCAATCCAGTGTGCCCACATGCCACATGGGTCTCTTCACAAAAAAAAAAAAAAAAATGTAAAGCTTCTCAATCTCCAATCTATAAAATCCTAAGCCCACTCCATAGTTTTGCGGCACTCGCAATTAAACGCCAGTCCTTTCTTCACAGGCCATCAAATAATTTAGATATGGCAAGGGTTCTACTAGCACCAACTGCCCTTCTTCTTTCCCTCAACCTCATCTTCTTCACTTTGGTTAGCTCTACTTATGTACCCTGCCCACCACCACCACCTAAGAGCCACAATCACCACAAGCACCCACCTGCCCCCAAGCCCACTTGCCCTAGGGATACCCTAAAGTTGGGTGTATGTGCTAATGTGTTGAATAATTTGGTGCACCTTGTTGTTGGAACCCCACCAAAGACTCCTTGCTGCAGCCTAATTAAAGGTTTGGTTGATCTTGAAGCCGCTGTTTGCCTTTGCACTGCCATTAAAGCCAATATCTTAGGCATTAACCTCAATGTGCCTGTCTCACTTAGCTTGTTGCTCAATTTCTGCGGAAAGAAAGTCCCTTCCGGCTTCCAATGCGCTTAAATCAGCTAATCAGCTATTTGTTGCCATCAATTTATTTCTCGCCATTTTTTTGCGTTGTTTAATCGATCCATTTCAATGTGTGTTTGTATTATGTGTACTTTTTTTCTTTTTTTTAAACGAAGAAGATGTGGGGAGGACAAAACTCAAATTCATTTTAACATCCTACCTTGTCTGAAATTTAAATTTGAATGGCCATCCAAATAAAAATTTTGTATTATGTATTAATTATTGCCATATTCCAATTTTTCTTTAATATATTGAGTGCTTAAATTTTAATTTATTCATTAAAGACTAGTCATCTTCCTAACTTATTCCATGAGTATGTATTAACACATGCATGTACATTAATGAAATTGTACAACTTCACCTTATTGTCTGTATTGATTACTAATTGAAAGATGAATTCATGTTTCAGCAATACTATTGGCCACTAGTAATATAACAGTAAAACGTACAGTTTCAGCTCATTCAATTTGATATATTGTTCTACAATATTCACTTTGTTGTATAAATTGGGATTTTGAGCCAGAGTGGAATTTCTTTCATTATTTTAATTTTCTTTATAAATAAGCATCAAAATTCGTCTCTCTACATATATAAAAAAATCGAGGAATATGCTTAAGTATGTGTCTCATTCGCCCCCATCGGTCTATAATCATTCAACTAATATTGTAATAGTTGATGATGTAGATGATCAATTATTGCGGATTGCCCATTCTAGCTTTTGCCCCAATGGCCCAATATATATAGTAGTAGCGATAATCTATTAATGGATTGTGATCATTGCTGTCAAGAGCGAATACAACTGCGCGACGTAGCCTTGTCTATAACACAAACGACAACACAAGTTGATAAAAACTTTAATGAAAAAGTTACGCTGGCCAGGGATCCGGAGGGCCTGAAATGATGCATTATTTTCTTCAGAATGGACTGCTGCAAGTACAGCTTTCTATTTTATCAAAGCAATAATGGAGTTGGTTCTAAGAGTAATAAGATTTGAAGTAATTTGAGTCCAATTATTAAGCAATCACGGTGCGTGATTAATTTCATTATACTGAGATCCTCACATTCATCCTGTAAAGAAAATGGTATATATAGATCTCTAGAAACTGCAAATTTTAGAGAACTAGAAATTTATTTTGAACTGTGAGGATCTAGAGCTAATCTTACTACCAAGATTC
>MKYO02006344.1:0-26452 GCA_002013955.2 Citrus medica | reverse complement strand
ACTGGTAATTTAATTTTTCTTTTTTATAATGTTTTAAAAAAGGAACATTATTGTAATAGGGTAATATTGTAAAAATAAATCAAAATTAACAAAAGGTAATGGCAAAAATGTCAATAATTGAATGATAGGGATGATTTGAGGTATTTTTAAAAATATATGGACTAAACAGACACTAATCTCAAAATATAAGGACTAAACGAGCTTTTACCCTTAAAAGAAAATAAAAAGATCTTATTTTCAAAATAGATTGGGAAACAAGATTTTGCTTGATTTCTCTTCTTAATTTGATAAGGCTTTCTTTGTTCATCATGCAAGTCACTCCAAATCAAATTCAAAAGCCTGAGTAATCTTAAATACTTAATTTATGCAGATTATTGTTTTGAACAAGGTATGAATTTGAGATGTGCTCAATTAATCCATTTAATACTTCCTTCATTCTCTTAGTTCTTGACCTTATCATTGGACCTTAATAGATGCTTAATGGATCTTATGGAGCTTTAGCAACCTGGTTCTCATCAGTTGCTACACACGGCAGCATAAAGGTGTTGAAGCTACCATGCTCGATGGTATGAGGATGGGGCTGTTTTACGCGATGACACAAGGACGGGGCTTTGTGTGCAATGGCGGGATGATGTGGTTGTTGTGGGCAATGAAGAGTGGATTGTTGTTGTGGATGTGTTTTAGCTTTTAAGGTTTGTAAATTTTGTTAGAAATTTTGAATTTTATGGTTTCATGACCAAATTTGGGGATTTAGAATTTTAGGGGTGATCAACTAAAGTACAAAATCTTTGGAACATATTTTAATATGTTAAGGATTATTTGTCAAATTTCACACATTTAGGGTTATTTTGAATACTGTAAAATTATTTGCTTTTTAATATAGTTTTAGGCGTCATATTGATATTTTATAAGTAACAAAAGTGATCGAAATGCACTAAACTGTTAATTTTTTAAAAGTTATTATAGTGAAGTACTACAGTTTAAGAGTTAATGTAGTAGTTTATCATTTCGCAATACTTGTCCAGTGGCCGCCTTTGTATTTGATATGCTATCAGCCTGCTCCCTCCATCCCCATCATAAATTCACCTTAAATAAAGTCTATTTCTAATAGGATATCGATCTTGCATATATTATTTCTAGGATTCTCAGCCTAAAATATCCAATAGAGAAAAGGCAGGTTCATGGAATGTCCTTGTTCTTGTCTTCAACAAGAATATCTCTTTTAGCTGTAATTGGATTTAATGATAATATTTGCGTTTTCATCGAACCAATTACTATTGAACTTGAAGCATTCATTAATTTTTATTTCGCATCACCTAACCACAGCCACGAAAAATTAACCACCAGTCCGTTCACTTTGAATTTTGCCGAATGGTTTTCCCAGTACGCATCAAATACAATATCTTTTTTCATTATTATTATACTTTCGTAATCCTGTAACCAAAAATGATTCTTCAAGCTCAAATAATGGATATTATGTACAAGAGATGAATGCTCTATTTGCTCTCAAGGCTATGTTTAATGATCCATTTTTAATTCAAAACTGGACAGGCATTCATTGCTTCAAGGATTTTCCTTCACAGTGGTATGGCATTCAATGTGACATCAACAGCGCTCATGTTACTGGAATAGTGTTAGAAGATATGCGCCTGAATGGTGAAATAAAGTCGGATGCGTTCGCAGACATTCCCGAACTGATAGTCATTAACTTCAAGAACAACATAATATCAGGAAATTTTATGAATTTCTCGTCAAATCACAAGTTGAAGGATATTGATCTTTCGGGCAATAAGTTCTATGGGGAGATTTCAAGATCACTATTGAGTCTTAAATTTTTAGAGTCATTACAGCTTCAAAATAACAATTTGACAGGTCCAGTCCCGGAGTTTAATCAGTCTAGCTTGAAAGTTTTCAATGTCTCAAACAACAATCTCAGTGGCTCGATCCCAAAAACTCAAACTCTCCAGTTATTTAGTAGCTATTCCTATTCTAATAATCCTTACTTATATGGTCCACCATCTTTGAATAATTGCAGTTCCACCGGAAATTATGTAACAAATTCTGAGTACAAAGGATCTAATGACTTGAAAATCTTTTATTTTCTTCTCGCTGCCCTTTGTATTGTTACTGTGTTAATGCTCTTCACTTTTTACCTTACGAAAAGAACAAGAAAGCCAAACATAATGATCAAGAAGCAGGAAGAATACATGGACCAAGAAAAGGAGAGTGGAGATGACGAAGAAGAAGAAGAAGAGAAAATTGGAAAGGGCAAAAGAAAGTTAGTTGTTGCAGGAGAAGACAGGAATCTCGTATTCATTGACGATGAACAGAAATAGTTACAAAGCTTTGCTTGAAGGCAGAGCACCTGTTGTTGTTAAGCGCCTGCGAGACTTGAAACCACTAAGCACTGAAGAATTCAGAAAGCAACTGCTTGTTATTGCTGATCAAAAGCATCCCAATTTTCTACCACTTCTAGCTTACTACTTTTCCAACAATGAGAAATTGCTTGTCTACAAATTCGCTGGAAATGGAAACCTCTTTAACCGCATTCACGGTGAGTCACTTGCTATTTTTAAAATCCCTACCTTCCCAAGATTCAAATTCAGGTAACCTGCCTGACCAAACTAAGGCAAACTCACTCATGTTCTATTAATCATTTTGTCTTTCTCATTTCATGCATATAGGTGGGAAATCAAGTAAGAATCGGATTCCATTTCGATGTAGGTCAAGATTATTGGTGGCTAGAGGTGTAGCACGAGCCTTGGAATATCTTCACCACAAAGATAAGAGCAGGACACAAAGTGCAGTCATTCACGGCAATCTAAAATCAACCAACATTCTTCTCGATGATAATGAAATGATTCTTGTTTTAGATTATGGCTTTTCTTCATTAGTGGCACAACCCATTGCAGCTCAACGAATGATCTCATACAAATCTCCCGAATACCAATCTTCGAAAAAGATTTCGAGAAAATCTGATGTCTGGAGTTTCGGATGCCTTTATTTAGAACTATTGACGGGAAGAATCTCGACACACTCAGCTCCACAGGGAATCAACGGTGCAGATCTTTGTAGTTGGGTTCTTCGAGCGGTAAGAGAAGAGTGGACGGCTGAGATATTTGACTCCGAGATATCTGTGCAGAGAAGTGCTGCTCATGGGATGCTTAAACTACTACAAGTTGCAATACAATGCTGCAATAAGTCACCGGAGAAGAGACCTGAGATGGCAGAGGTTGTGAGTGAGCTGGAGATTATAAAGGTGACTGAATCAACAGAAGAGGAAGCAGATTTTTCATTGGATCAGTCTTTAACAGATGAATCTCTGTCTATCAGTACGGTCGCGCCTGCCTCGGAAAGGCCTTGATAATATTCAATTTTAGGATTTGCTGCGTGAGACTCATCACCTCTGCTTTCACTCTGTAGTTATGAATCAAATACAACTCTCAAATAAATTTGAACATTGTGATTTATAGACTTATTATAAGATTAAAATTCTGAATGCAGTAATGAAATGAATATATGTCTTCTCTAATTGATATATAATTCATATTTTTATTACTTTTCATTGTCGCGTCTCAATTAAAAAGAGTTGTATGGAAGAATCCATCACCCTCTTCCTTTCTATCTCTATGGATGAAACTGAGGGTAAACAAGCCCAATCTAACCAATAGAGCGGATTCAACTCAACCCAATCTAATCCAATAGACCAGTTAATTTGGTTAATTTTTTTGAACCCAATTAATAATTGGATTGGGTTGCGTTAATCATGCTGAACCGGTCTAATCCAACCTAACCCATATAAATAATAACGACAACGATGACGATGATATGTTAATCTTCAATTATAAAACATTAAAGACCTAAATGCCTAGCCTAATCTTTAACTCTTTTTATTTTTATTTATAAAAGAGACTATCTCATTCTCATATCTACTACTCTAGACTTTAGTTCCAAAACTAATGTCACTATCGCACACAAGTAAATTTCTTATCGCATAAGATTAACTTTGAAAGTATGTTAGTTTCAATTTCTTATTATTTTTTTATTAAACACTTAACAGTATGCAATTAAATATCACTTTTATTTTGTTAGTAGGCATGATGCTAGTTAATTACATAAAAGGCCTGAATTTAAAATTTTAAAAAAAGAGATGCGAGAAGTCGGGAATAACGTCTAGGAGCTCATTGTTGAAATTTTCTTAACTCTAAGATTTTAGACAATGAAATTTTTATGTTATAATAGATTTATATTTTGTTTTAATAAGTTTCATTTTCAAAGTTTCATATCTTTTTCTTTATTTAATTTTTAATTTTGATTTAACTTTTAACCCAATCAATGCAATCCAACCCAATGATTTAATGGTGGACTGAATTGGGTTAAACATATTTATTTAGTTAGTTGGGTTGATTTTATCTCAACCCATTTAATATTGGGTTGGATTAGATTTTCTCAAATCCTATCTTATGTCTACCCCTAGCATATATTTTTTTTCTTTATCTCTACCTTATTAAAATCAATCTTTTGGATTCTTATATTTGGAGCCGGGTTGGGTTCTAACGAAGTATCTGACAAATGATGTCGTGGGCTTGTATCTTGTAGTTTGGATTTAGATTGTCTTAACCCATCTTTTGTATGGTGCATATGATCTAACATTTGGTTCATGTGTAAATGGCTCTGCTGCAGGTTTAATCTACAACAGGATTCATAATCCTGCATCTTCTTTTCTTTTCTTTTTTTCATTCTAATGGCCATGTTGTAGGGCGAAGGGTTCTACCGTAGGACTTATGGCTCTGCTTAAGGACTAACGGGCTCTGCTGCAGGTTTAATGGGCATAGGCCCCTTTTTTCTAACTTATTTATAACCCTGCTATAAACTAATGATTTTGTTGTAGGATTCATGGCATCTATATTTCTTTTTTTAATCTTTTTACTATCTTTATTACTATCAAGTAAAAAGACTTCAATTTTATAATTTGACTTGTGAATTGTTGGATCGCATCCAATGGTTCACCTTTTTCCATCATTAATACATTATTTTTTTAACCGACACTTTAAAACGACCCTATTTTCTTGGCATCTTAGGGTAAAATGACATAGATCTGCCTACGATGCTTAGTCTGCATCGAGCAGCATAATTAATTATGGCCGTCAGGTTACTAGACAAGGACTTGGATAGTTGTGACAACTTTTATAACTAAAAGACCAATTGATAGATAACCTAATTGACAATTCTAAGCCCATATGTAACTTCAAATATTAGTCATCCCTAGCTGAAATGACAATAGTCAATGCACACCCAAGTTACCATAATGAACCATTATGCGCAAAGGAATATAAAAGAAAAATGAAAAGGCGGTAGGAACTGTTGAAAGTGAACTTAAATAATCTACCAAAAAGTAAAAAAGAAAAAAAGAAAAAAAGAAAAAAAGAAAAAAAAAGAAAGTCTTTATTTGCCTTTTAATTTCTTCATTAGCTTCTTCTTTAGCAATTTCTTCTCCAACAGTCAACAACAATTTTATTGTAAAGATAATGCATTGTGTAAAAACCCAAATGACATTCCGGTACAAATTCTAAATATGGTTTTAGCTTTGACGTTAGACGGCTACAACATAAAACCTACAACACAAAAGTATTTGGTAAATACTAACTGTTATAACTTGAAAGCTAAAGTTAGGTTGAATTATATTTGTATGATGAAAAACCTTTAATTTTTCTATTTCAATTCCTTCATTGTCTTCATCTCATATCTCTCTTTCCTCTACCCTATCTCTTCCAAAATCATGTTCCAAACACATAGCCTCCAAACTTGAAAACCTTGTTGAATATTCCTATATCCCTAAGTCTACCCAAATCAATGAATCTTAGTTTCCCATTATGAGTCGTTACCATCTCTACAGACAAGAAACTTCTTTTACCAGAAGTATCAGAACCTTGATCTCCACCAAAAGACCATTACCAAAAGAATATATTCAGTCTTCTAGACTAGATCAGTGTGCTTTACAAGCCTTTCAGAGTGAGCAGTATGTCACTTTCGAGTGTTGTTCCCAACAATTAGAGAGAAGGACAGAAGGATCAATCATACTGGTATCTGCACCAGTGTCAATAAACCCGATGACAGGGACAAGTTTATGAAATTTGGAAAGAAGGATTGACATTTTTAGAGAAGGTCGAGGAATGGCTGAAACACGGTTGACAGTTTGAACTGTAGAAATAACTAAAATATCATCAGAATCAGAAGATTCTGCAATAATGAAAGCAATCTAATCATCTTGTTCTGACTGTTATGAGAAATTTGATTCAACATCTTCATTTTCAGATAACAGTGAAGAATGTTGAAAATATTGTATGAGACGAATAGCTTTGGCAGACTTGTGGGGACAGTTTCGAGCAAAGTGACCGCGTTTCTTACAGATGAAACAACGGTTGTGCTTTTTCTTTTTGTACTGGGAAACATCCTTTTTCTTGAAATATCGGAGAGGTTTTTTGGAGGATGATTTTCTATGGAAGTGTTTCTGAAAATGTCTTTTCTTTTTGGTTGGATAAACACACTTCGTTTCATCTTTGCACTCTATCTTGAGATAGGGTTTTTTGCAAGCTTGAAAAAAGGATTTTTTGTCTTCCATGAGATCTTTGAAGAATTCATTTTGCTCATAGATCTTGTCGGGACATAGCATTACCATTTGGAAAATCTTTCCCAGAGAGATATTAGCTATGCTGAGATTAGTGGCTGTGAGTTTTCTTTGGAGATCAGGTTGTAACTCAGAAGGAAGTGAGGCTATGAACACATGTTTGAGAGATGGCTCATTGAACCCATTCAGCTTATAAAAAAGAATACTCATCAGCGAACAATATTTCATCTGATGATACTCTTTTTTGTCTACATCAATGGAAGCAGTTTTTTCACCGATGAATTGTTCATGAATGATATTAAGTGTTGTGCCAATTGGAGATTGCATGAATTGGAGTTGGCTGTATTCTCCCAAACTTTCTAACCAATCACGTAAAGAACCCATTGATCGGGCCATAAATTCACGGAGAACAGCTTGAGGTTGAGCATTAGGTTTGGTTCCTTGGAGATCAATCAATGTGGCAAATTCTTGAAGTCGAGCAGGCTATTTATGATGGGGAATGTCATCAAATGTGAACCAAGATGTTGAAGATGGTTTTGTTGAGTGATCAAAAACTAGTGGAGGCATTGATGGCTCTGGTTCTGTTGGAGATGCATTATTTTTAGCATCAGAAGAATTGTCTTCAACAATAGGTGTGGCTGTTGAAGTACTTGGATCTTCAATTTTAGTGGCCATTAATATGCTTGTAATGTCAGCATATTCAGATTCAGAGTCAGTGGAGGTACCGACTGAGTTTGTGGATGAGGAAGAGGGAGACGGGTTGGACTCTGATGGGTTTGACTCATAGATTGTTTCTGGCTCAGATGAGTCAGAATATGCGTTTGGACAGTATGATAATGATACTGGTCCATTGGGCCTTTATCTTTTTTGGGAGGTTCAGGAGTGGCTTTTGGTGGATCTGCTGGAGGTACCAGAGGAATAGAGGAAGATGAATTGGCCTTTGATTTTGGTTCTGAGATCTTGACTTTGGATTTTGATTTTTTAGGTGAAAATGGCTTTGGTTGAGGAGTTGGTTGAATGTGTGAGTAGCCAAAGACCTGATTATAAACAGGTTGTTGAGGTCTGGATGGTGTGTAGAAAGGTACAAAAGTTTCAAAGATCGGATGAGGTACTGGTGGGGTTTGTGTTTGAGTAAAAAGGGAAGGTCGAGTCTTTTCAGCATCAATTCTTATCAATTTAGCTTTGAGCTTTCTGATCTCTGCTTCTTTTTTATTAAACTCTGGACCCCAGATGTGGTTATTGATCATTTGTCTAAGATCGGTGTCTAGCTCAGAGATACGATCTTGTAGATGGATGGACATCTGATCAAGACGATTGCTGATTGAATCAATTTTCTTACCAAGTTGTTGAAGAGTATGATTCTGAGCATTGACACTTTTGGTTTGCCAATTTAAAATAGCTTCATACTGTTTTGCTTCTTCAAGTTGTCCAGAGGCTGTAACTGGGGATTGGACAAAAGGTTTTGAGATAACTTTGGTTTGTATGTCTGTCTGTTTTTCAAGTAGAGGGAATGATTCCTTATAAGATTGACTTGAGGCATGATCTTATTGGATGGACAGGAGGTTTGGGATCTGGTGGAGGTTGTAGAGGAAAGGATTTGGAAGATGGTTTTGGATGAGAAGATTTTTTCTTCTTCTTTTTCTTTCTTCTTATAACTTCCAATTCATCATCAACATCTGTATCATCCAAGCAAGGACAATCTGGATTGCACATATGGGCTTCAGGAACATCCCATAAGAAGTGAACATTAATTTTATCTAGATATACTGGATACCCTTCTGAGGAGAAACCATAAATGGGAAGTTTCTTTTCTTGACCAGTTTGAACTACTGTAATCATAACAGTGTAAAAAAGCTGTGAAGTGTCTGAAACAGACTTGGTTTCAGGTGTTTGAAAAGATAGTTTGACTTGACCATTTTGTCTTCTTTCAAACGTGGCTTTTGTTGTTTGAACTGGTTCAGAGTTTTGGTGGAAATGCTCATAGTTGGTTAACCATTCAAGAGGCATGAGTTTGAGCAATTCTTGTTTATGAATTTGTTTGGGAATTTGGATGATGGTTGGAATTGTGTCTGTGTCTGCAAGGATCATTAATGCATTAGATGTAGTGTGTGGTGCAGGAAGATCTAGTGCATGATTCTGTAGTCGATACACTATTTGGTGATGGAGGGTTGCAATCTTTGATGTGGGTGTTTGTTCTGTTCCTTGGAGTTGGATTTGGACTTTAAGGGTTGTTGGAAGATTGGGATCCTCAAGAGCAAAGTTGAAATTTGGGTAAAAGGTTAATAAGACACTGCCAGCATGAAGTGTGGTTAGGACGGTTCCTACAACAGCATGTTGGTACTGTTTGAACCTGGTGTCTAGGAGAGTAATTCTGGCTGCAACAGGTAAACCTTTTCTACCATGGAGGGTCAGAATCAATCTATCACTACCAAGATGAAGATGTGTATACCCCTCTCATTTCCAGTTTGTGATGAGATCTGGGGGTATTTCTAAAGTGACATACTGCTCACTCTGAGAGGCTTGTAAAGCACACTGATCCAATCTAAAAGACTGAATATATTCTTTTGGTAATGGTCTTTTGGTGGAGATTAAGGTTTGGATACTTTTGGTGAAAGAAGTTTGTTGTCTGTAGAGATGGTAAGGACTCATAATGGAAAACTGAGATTCATTGATTTGGGCTGACTCAAGGATATATGAATATTCAACAAGTTTTTCAATTTTGGAGAAAATATGTTTGGAACATGATTTTGGCAGAGATAGGGTAGAGGAAAGAGAGATATGAGATGAAGACGATGAAGGAATTGAAATTGAAGATGAAGATGTTTCCATATTTGTGTAATCTTCTTCTAGGAAATCAAGCAATATTATTAGACATTACTAATGATACCACCTCTGCGATTGGAGTGCCTCTGATACCAACTTGGGCCGGGCCTAACTCAGCCCCAAAAGAGCTCTCAAAGGGTGAGGATTGCCCAGCGTTTATAAGTGACCAGGAGCTTTGGCTTGCCAACGATGTGGGATAAGAGCTTATCATTCACTCTACCCTCGCCCTCAGACCTTGGCTCTGATACCTCCTTCCCTCTGATTGTTGGGAACAACACTCGAAACTTTTCCGAGCAGTTAATGGAGAAACTTTTGAAACCACTTTGATTACCAAAAAACCCATTGGTATTCAATTCTTTCCGAATTGTATAATTTGAAAAATGATTGTAGCATCCAAACTCTCAGATAAAGATTTACTTATAGGTTTTGACATTCTTCATTTGGTTAAAAACCTATTCCTCACTAGTTCTAGAGTTCGCTACAAGCAAATGTTCTTGCCTTATACAGATACATTGCGTCTGTATGTACTTTCTGAAACACCATCTCCATACAGTCATATCTCATAGAAGTTCCTAGAGTTTTGTCCAGAAAACCTTTTCCTCACTAGTTCTAGAGTTCGCTACAAGCAAATGTTCTTGCCTTATACAGATACATTGCGTTTGTATGTACTTTCTGAAACACCATCTCCATACAGTCATATCTCATAGAAGTTCCTAGAGTTTTGTCCAGAAAACCATTCATAGTTTTGGAAAAATGAACAATTCTTCATTCACCTTCCTTTCAAACTCAACGAAGACATAAATCCCATAAAAGCATCACACCCGGGTATGTCTCCTTTCAACCTCCTACTTGCTAAGCAAGAATGTTCTCAGTTGCTTCAGCAAGGTCTTATTGAACCTACTAATTCAGATTGGGCTTGTCAAGCCTTCTATGTTGAAAAAAGATCTGAATTAGTTCGTAGTAAAAAGAGGTTAGTTATCGATTACCAGCCACTTAATTCTTTCCTTAAGGATGATAAGTTCCCCCAACCAAAAATCTAAACCCTGTTTGTCCATCTTCAAAGGGCTCGTATCTTCTCTAAGTTTGATTTAAAAGCTGGTTTTTGGCAACTTGGTATTTCACCAGTTGACCGTCCCAAAACTGCCTTCTTCATCCCTGATGCTCATTATCAGTGGACTGTTATGCCTTTTGGTCTTAAGGTCGCTCCTTCATTATTTCGAAAAACCATGACAAAAATCTTCAGTCCTATCCTCCATCATGCCTTGGTATACATTGATGATATCTTATTATTTTCATCTGACCATGAGAGCCACCAGAAGCTCATTTTGGATTTCTTTCATATTGTGTAGGAACACGAAATCATGCTTTCTGAAAAGAAAAGCAGGGAGATTAAAGATGGCCATTATCAACCTGGTCCACACATTGCAACTGAATTATTAAAGTTTCCGGACACACGTCTCAACAAAAAGCAGATCCAACAATTCATCGGGATTGTTAATTATGTCCGTGATTTCATCTCTAAAGTTGTAATCCACACAACCCAGTTGTCTCGCCTGCTAAAAAAATAGTGCCCTCCATGGGGACCAGCACAAACAGAAGCTGTCCAACAACTAAAGTTGATAGCCTAGTCACCTCCTCCTCTCCGAATTCCCACAACTGGACAACGCATTCTATAGACCGATGCCAGTGATGATTACTGGAGTGCCATCCTTCTTGAAGAGATAAATGGTGTATGTCTCTTCTGTGCACATGCAAGTAGACAATTCAAAGACTCTGAAAAGAATTACCATGTGATCTACAAAGAGATTTTGGCGGTCAAGTATGGAATCAAAAAGTTTGAATTTCATCTAGTCAGCCATAAATTCCTTATTAACATGGACAACTCCTCTTTTCCTAGAATCTTTGACTTTAAAAATAAACTGCTCCCTGACAAATAGCTGCTTATCCTCAAAAACTGATTTGCTAAATATGATTTTACTGTCCCAAACTGTCACATTAAAAGGCAAACAGAACCTCATCCCAGACTTCCTTACTTGTCCGGCTATAAATAAACCCTCACTTATTTCCTCCATTCACACCATCCTAATTATAGCCATGAACCGTCAACTTCCTTTCAAACCTCTCAACCAGAGAACCTTCCCCATGAACATTTCTTTTCATTCAGCCTACCAGATCCAAGACTTTGCAAAGAAATTCCTTTATCGGTATTTCTTCAATGTTCAGAGTAAAAAGCTTGATCGTTTTCCTTCCCTCTGTATGGAACACCTATTTCTCACAAGTCTTACCCTCTCTTCCCTAACCTTCTGTGAAGATGAGTTATGGTACATGTGATGCCTCACTATCCTGTATGCTACAAAACTAGTCTTCCCTGTCCAACCAGTCCTCCGCCATCTCACCACTCCTGAATTCTCCCCAGACCTTCTATGGACTCTCCTTGAATGGTACTCCCCACTCACATGGTGGCGTAAGCAACTCAAAAATCTTTGTACTTTTCACGGATTAGGCAAGATGCCTGAAGAGAACCATCAAGAGAATACCATTAAAACTTCAAGTGATCCTTTGCACATTCATGGGGGCCCAATTACAAGAGCAAAAGCCAAAAAGATGCAAGTTGCTTTAAATGGATTAATTGAGAAAATATGGATTGAAAATGCAATTCAAGATGCAAGACATCATGAATGGGCTTGAAGAGAAGACAAGGCATTGTGGGCATTATTCAAGTTATTGGGCAGCCAAATACACAATTTGTATCAAATGTAGAAAGGTCAAATTCGGAATAAAAATTGTATTGATTGAGCCAGAAGTAATGTACAAGCTATATACCATTGGTAATATAATTAAGTTAGCTTTCCAATAAATTTTACAGAGCTGGATTTGGAGTTCTCTAGAAGGAGTTATGACCAATTCATTACAGCTTGTTCAGACTTGGGATTTTCAACGACTCCTTTGTTTTTCAACTTCATTTGTTTGTTTTGTTTAAAGTTTGTCAATGTGTAAGGTAAGTCTACCATCAATGATGGTGGGCTAACATTAAGTTTGTCAATGATAACATTAATTATAGTAGGCTAGCATTAATTTGTCAAAGATAGCATTAATTATGGTGGGTTGGTGAAGACTTTTGAAGCATCGTTTGACAAACCTACTTGGAGGGTTGTTCCAATGTTTCCATTTGTATTTTTACGATCTTGGGTTTCTTTTAGCCTATTTAAATTCAACAACCTTGTATGTAAGAATATTAGAGATTAATGTTATTTGAATTTGAAAGATTATTCTTTCTTTGGTTCTTTTGAGAACTAGTGAACTTATCAAGAATTTGCATTCTTATGACGTTCTAAATTTAGACTTATCACTCACCTTCTCATCTATTTCTTGAGTGTGGCATCAATATCATTCTCTATACCTTTGGTTCATGTTTTCTTAAGCATTGGGTCAATGCTTTGTTTGTCATAAATCTGTTTAGAACTTTCTTGGGAAGTTGAAACTACAAATTAAGTGTGGGTTTCAAAGTTTCATTGTGGGATTCACATCAATGCCAGAACAAGAAGCAGACATGTTCACCACAGTCTTCATTGTTCATAGACCTTACTTCCAGCACCCAGAGATAAGAGACTTATGGACATAAGATATGGCGTATGAATGGAAAACTTATCCCCATCCTTATACCCTCATCCATGATACATCTGTCACTTCTGTTCTCAAGTCATACCTAATGGAACTCAACAATGTTCAGCCACCTGCCACAAACATCCACCACACCTCTGTTGGACCATCCCACACCTTGGAAATTGTCCCAAAAACACAAACTTGTACTCCAGGTTCCAGTTCAAGTCCTCAAGGAATCCTTGTCATGGAACAACGTCTTGATTACACTAACGTCTTATTCCAAGACGCTCAGGATCCATGGGAAGATTTTCAGTCTCTTCTCCATACTGAAAATCCCCATTACACTGTCATAGACCCAAACCTTCCTGCTACATCAGCCCCAAAAGAAATGACTAACACTGATAATTATTATTTAAAAGTCAAATTTCCTACACACTATTAACTTTTATTTCATTTTTTTTACAGTACTTGTGGCTTAAAAGTTATAACATCTCAATACCAAAATCCTTATCAAACCAACCTTTTCTGTAAAAAAATTTGATAAATTATGCACAAAAGTAAATAAGTTATTGCTTGAAGAGTTAATTTAAAAGAAAAATAAAGAGTTAAATTAAATCAAATTGATCAAACTGAACATGCAAAATAAAGTAGAATTAATATGAAATCAATAAAAAAAATAGAGGTGGTAAAAAAGCTCGCTCGGCTCGGATTTGCATTGGACCTGACATTTGCAGTATGAATACAAATTGACCATGTTAACACATAAATCAATTTTTGATATTGAATTTCAATACTCTCTCACACAGAGGTCCAAGTGTGACTAAAAAAACAAGAAACTAGATCCATGCCTGGTTTTATTTTTTAATTTTAATAAATAAATTTAAAAATAAAATAAAAAGAAAACATTTAAATACTGCATTTTCCATTTACATACCCTAAACTCTTCTAAGTCACAAGCCACTTGTACGGTACAATTTTCTCAATTAAATATAGTAGAATTTATTTTAAACTAACAGGTGAAGATGGAAGTTGAGAAATCAAGTGATGCAATACTGATAGTCGATGAGATGGAAGCCGCGAAAATAGGCAGCATTACAAGTAGGAGGCTGGGAGCTACAACTTAATACCATTTTATATATTAATTTACTTTCTGATGCACAAGATCCTTATGCTCTGATACCAGTTGGTCGTTGTACGTGGTGTTGTTACACCAGATCTATAACAGAACAAAGTCTGTTATATCTAGATGATAAGTGCATATTTTTCATATATTTTGTTATTAATTTCTCCATCTTTTTCTTGTTTTGATCTTAAATATTCTAGTTATTTTAGTTAATTTTTAATTGAACAGGGAATTAATTAATATACATATTTTACCCTTTATTATATATTTGCTAGTTATTTTTATTTATTATTTTTAATTAATTGTATTATTTTATTGAATAGGGAATTAATTGGAGATTGTGGATAAAAAGGAATAAAAGTTCAAATTGGAAAAGGATTTCAATTAGAATTGAAAAAGGATTTCTTTAGACTTGTTGGAGAAGAATTCGGTCAACTAGCATTATAAAAGGAGAGCTGCTAGAGAGCAAGANTCGTGGGCTTGTATCTTGTAGTTTGGATTTAGATTGTCTTAACCCATCTTTTGTATGGTGCATATGATCTAACATTTGGTTCATGTGTAAATGGCTCTGCTGCAGGTTTAATCTACAACAGGATTCATAATCCTGCATCTTCTTTTCTTTTCTTTTTTTCATTCTAATGGCCATGTTGTAGGGCGAAGGGTTCTACCGTAGGACTTATGGCTCTGCTTAAGGACTAACGGGCTCTGCTGCAGGTTTAATGGGCATAGGCCCCTTTTTTCTAACTTATTTATAACCCTGCTATAAACTAATGATTTTGTTGTAGGATTCATGGCATCTATATTTCTTTTTTTAATCTTTTTACTATCTTTATTACTATCAAGTAAAAAGACTTCAATTTTATAATTTGACTTGTGAATTGTTGGATCGCATCCAATGGTTCACCTTTTTCCATCATTAATACATTATTTTTTTAACCGACACTTTAAAACGACCCTATTTTCTTGGCATCTTAGGGTAAAATGACATAGATCTGCCTACGATGCTTAGTCTGCATCGAGCAGCATAATTAATTATGGCCGTCAGGTTACTAGACAAGGACTTGGATAGTTGTGACAACTTTTATAACTAAAAGACCAATTGATAGATAACCTAATTGACAATTCTAAGCCCATATGTAACTTCAAATATTAGTCATCCCTAGCTGAAATGACAATAGTCAATGCACACCCAAGTTACCATAATGAACCATTATGCGCAAAGGAATATAAAAGAAAAATGAAAAGGCGGTAGGAACTGTTGAAAGTGAACTTAAATAATCTACCAAAAAGTAAAAAAGAAAAAAAGAAAAAAAGAAAAAAAGAAAAAAAAAGAAAGTCTTTATTTGCCTTTTAATTTCTTCATTAGCTTCTTCTTTAGCAATTTCTTCTCCAACAGTCAACAACAATTTTATTGTAAAGATAATGCATTGTGTAAAAACCCAAATGACATTCCGGTACAAATTCTAAATATGGTTTTAGCTTTGACGTTAGACGGCTACAACATAAAACCTACAACACAAAAGTATTTGGTAAATACTAACTGTTATAACTTGAAAGCTAAAGTTAGGTTGAATTATATTTGTATGATGAAAAACCTTTAATTTTTCTATTTCAATTCCTTCATTGTCTTCATCTCATATCTCTCTTTCCTCTACCCTATCTCTTCCAAAATCATGTTCCAAACACATAGCCTCCAAACTTGAAAACCTTGTTGAATATTCCTATATCCCTAAGTCTACCCAAATCAATGAATCTTAGTTTCCCATTATGAGTCGTTACCATCTCTACAGACAAGAAACTTCTTTTACCAGAAGTATCAGAACCTTGATCTCCACCAAAAGACCATTACCAAAAGAATATATTCAGTCTTCTAGACTAGATCAGTGTGCTTTACAAGCCTTTCAGAGTGAGCAGTATGTCACTTTCGAGTGTTGTTCCCAACAATTAGAGAGAAGGACAGAAGGATCAATCATACTGGTATCTGCACCAGTGTCAATAAACCCGATGACAGGGACAAGTTTATGAAATTTGGAAAGAAGGATTGACATTTTTAGAGAAGGTCGAGGAATGGCTGAAACACGGTTGACAGTTTGAACTGTAGAAATAACTAAAATATCATCAGAATCAGAAGATTCTGCAATAATGAAAGCAATCTAATCATCTTGTTCTGACTGTTATGAGAAATTTGATTCAACATCTTCATTTTCAGATAACAGTGAAGAATGTTGAAAATATTGTATGAGACGAATAGCTTTGGCAGACTTGTGGGGACAGTTTCGAGCAAAGTGACCGCGTTTCTTACAGATGAAACAACGGTTGTGCTTTTTCTTTTTGTACTGGGAAACATCCTTTTTCTTGAAATATCGGAGAGGTTTTTTGGAGGATGATTTTCTATGGAAGTGTTTCTGAAAATGTCTTTTCTTTTTGGTTGGATAAACACACTTCGTTTCATCTTTGCACTCTATCTTGAGATAGGGTTTTTTGCAAGCTTGAAAAAAGGATTTTTTGTCTTCCATGAGATCTTTGAAGAATTCATTTTGCTCATAGATCTTGTCGGGACATAGCATTACCATTTGGAAAATCTTTCCCAGAGAGATATTAGCTATGCTGAGATTAGTGGCTGTGAGTTTTCTTTGGAGATCAGGTTGTAACTCAGAAGGAAGTGAGGCTATGAACACATGTTTGAGAGATGGCTCATTGAACCCATTCAGCTTATAAAAAAGAATACTCATCAGCGAACAATATTTCATCTGATGATACTCTTTTTTGTCTACATCAATGGAAGCAGTTTTTTCACCGATGAATTGTTCATGAATGATATTAAGTGTTGTGCCAATTGGAGATTGCATGAATTGGAGTTGGCTGTATTCTCCCAAACTTTCTAACCAATCACGTAAAGAACCCATTGATCGGGCCATAAATTCACGGAGAACAGCTTGAGGTTGAGCATTAGGTTTGGTTCCTTGGAGATCAATCAATGTGGCAAATTCTTGAAGTCGAGCAGGCTATTTATGATGGGGAATGTCATCAAATGTGAACCAAGATGTTGAAGATGGTTTTGTTGAGTGATCAAAAACTAGTGGAGGCATTGATGGCTCTGGTTCTGTTGGAGATGCATTATTTTTAGCATCAGAAGAATTGTCTTCAACAATAGGTGTGGCTGTTGAAGTACTTGGATCTTCAATTTTAGTGGCCATTAATATGCTTGTAATGTCAGCATATTCAGATTCAGAGTCAGTGGAGGTACCGACTGAGTTTGTGGATGAGGAAGAGGGAGACGGGTTGGACTCTGATGGGTTTGACTCATAGATTGTTTCTGGCTCAGATGAGTCAGAATATGCGTTTGGACAGTATGATAATGATACTGGTCCATTGGGCCTTTATCTTTTTTGGGAGGTTCAGGAGTGGCTTTTGGTGGATCTGCTGGAGGTACCAGAGGAATAGAGGAAGATGAATTGGCCTTTGATTTTGGTTCTGAGATCTTGACTTTGGATTTTGATTTTTTAGGTGAAAATGGCTTTGGTTGAGGAGTTGGTTGAATGTGTGAGTAGCCAAAGACCTGATTATAAACAGGTTGTTGAGGTCTGGATGGTGTGTAGAAAGGTACAAAAGTTTCAAAGATCGGATGAGGTACTGGTGGGGTTTGTGTTTGAGTAAAAAGGGAAGGTCGAGTCTTTTCAGCATCAATTCTTATCAATTTAGCTTTGAGCTTTCTGATCTCTGCTTCTTTTTTATTAAACTCTGGACCCCAGATGTGGTTATTGATCATTTGTCTAAGATCGGTGTCTAGCTCAGAGATACGATCTTGTAGATGGATGGACATCTGATCAAGACGATTGCTGATTGAATCAATTTTCTTACCAAGTTGTTGAAGAGTATGATTCTGAGCATTGACACTTTTGGTTTGCCAATTTAAAATAGCTTCATACTGTTTTGCTTCTTCAAGTTGTCCAGAGGCTGTAACTGGGGATTGGACAAAAGGTTTTGAGATAACTTTGGTTTGTATGTCTGTCTGTTTTTCAAGTAGAGGGAATGATTCCTTATAAGATTGACTTGAGGCATGATCTTATTGGATGGACAGGAGGTTTGGGATCTGGTGGAGGTTGTAGAGGAAAGGATTTGGAAGATGGTTTTGGATGAGAAGATTTTTTCTTCTTCTTTTTCTTTCTTCTTATAACTTCCAATTCATCATCAACATCTGTATCATCCAAGAAAGGACAATCTGGATTGCACATATGGGCTTCAGGAACATCCCATAAGAAGTGAACATTAATTTTATCTAGATATACTGGATACCCTTCTGAGGAGAAACCATAAATGGGAAGTTTCTTTTCTTGACCAGTTTGAACTACTGTAATCATAACAGTGTAAAAAAGCTGTGAAGTGTCTGAAACAGACTTGGTTTCAGGTGTTTGAAAAGATAGTTTGACTTGACCATTTTGTCTTCTTTCAAACGTGGCTTTTGTTGTTTGAACTGGTTCAGAGTTTTGGTGGAAATGCTCATAGTTGGTTAACCATTCAAGAGGCATGAGTTTGAGCAATTCTTGTTTATGAATTTGTTTGGGAATTTGGATGATGGTTGGAATTGTGTCTGTGTCTGCAAGGATCATTAATGCATTAGATGTAGTGTGTGGTGCAGGAAGATCTAGTGCATGATTCTGTAGTCGATACACTATTTGGTGATGGAGGGTTGCAATCTTTGATGTGGGTGTTTGTTCTGTTCCTTGGAGTTGGATTTGGACTTTAAGGGTTGTTGGAAGATTGGGATCCTCAAGAGCAAAGTTGAAATTTGGGTAAAAGGTTAATAAGACACTGCCAGCATGAAGTGTGGTTAGGACGGTTCCTACAACAGCATGTTGGTACTGTTTGAACCTGGTGTCTAGGAGAGTAATTCTGGCTGCAACAGGTAAACCTTTTCTACCATGGAGGGTCAGAATCAATCTATCACTACCAAGATGAAGATGTGTATACCCCTCTCATTTCCAGTTTGTGATGAGATCTGGGGGTATTTCTAAAGTGACATACTGCTCACTCTGAGAGGCTTGTAAAGCACACTGATCCAATCTAAAAGACTGAATATATTCTTTTGGTAATGGTCTTTTGGTGGAGATTAAGGTTTGGATACTTTTGGTGAAAGAAGTTTGTTGTCTGTAGAGATGGTAAGGACTCATAATGGAAAACTGAGATTCATTGATTTGGGCTGACTCAAGGATATATGAATATTCAACAAGTTTTTCAATTTTGGAGAAAATATGTTTGGAACATGATTTTGGCAGAGATAGGGTAGAGGAAAGAGAGATATGAGATGAAGACGATGAAGGAATTGAAATTGAAGATGAAGATGTTTCCATATTTGTGTAATCTTCTTCTAGGAAATCAAGCAATATTATTAGACATTACTAATGATACCACCTCTGCGATTGGAGTGCCTCTGATACCAACTTGGGCCGGGCCTAACTCAGCCCCAAAAGAGCTCTCAAAGGGTGAGGATTGCCCAGCGTTTATAAGTGACCAGGAGCTTTGGCTTGCCAACGATGTGGGATAAGAGCTTATCATTCACTCTACCCTCGCCCTCAGACCTTGGCTCTGATACCTCCTTCCCTCTGATTGTTGGGAACAACACTCGAAACTTTTCCGAGCAGTTAATGGAGAAACTTTTGAAACCACTTTGATTACCAAAAAACCCATTGGTATTCAATTCTTTCCGAATTGTATAATTTGAAAAATGATTGTAGCATCCAAACTCTCAGATAAAGATTTACTTATAGGTTTTGACATTCTTCATTTGGTTAAAAACCTATTCCTCACTAGTTCTAGAGTTCGCTACAAGCAAATGTTCTTGCCTTATACAGATACATTGCGTCTGTATGTACTTTCTGAAACACCATCTCCATACAGTCATATCTCATAGAAGTTCCTAGAGTTTTGTCCAGAAAACCTTTTCCTCACTAGTTCTAGAGTTCGCTACAAGCAAATGTTCTTGCCTTATACAGATACATTGCGTTTGTATGTACTTTCTGAAACACCATCTCCATACAGTCATATCTCATAGAAGTTCCTAGAGTTTTGTCCAGAAAACCTTTTCCTCACTAGTTCTAGAGTTCGCTACAAGCAAATGTTCTTGCCTTATACAGATACATTGCGTTTGTATGTACTTTCTGAAACACCATCTCCATACAGTCATATCTCATAGAAGTTCCTAGAGTTTTGTCCAGAAAACCATTCATAGTTTTGGAAAAATGAACAATTCTTCATTCACCTTCCTTTCAAACTCAACGAAGACATAAATCCCATAAAAGCATCACACCCGGGTATGTCTCCTTTCAACCTCCTACTTGCTAAGCAAGAATGTTCTCAGTTGCTTCAGCAAGGTCTTATTGAACCTACTAATTCAGATTGGGCTTGTCAAGCCTTCTATGTTGAAAAAAGATCTGAATTAGTTCGTAGTAAAAAGAGGTTAGTTATCGATTACCAGCCACTTAATTCTTTCCTTAAGGATGATAAGTTCCCCCAACCAAAAATCTAAACCCTGTTTGTCCATCTTCAAAGGGCTCGTATCTTCTCTAAGTTTGATTTAAAAGCTGGTTTTTGGCAACTTGGTATTTCACCAGTTGACCGTCCCAAAACTGCCTTCTTCATCCCTGATGCTCATTATCAGTGGACTGTTATGCCTTTTGGTCTTAAGGTCGCTCCTTCATTATTTCGAAAAACCATGACAAAAATCTTCAGTCCTATCCTCCATCATGCCTTGGTATACATTGATGATATCTTATTATTTTCATCTGACCATGAGAGCCACCAGAAGCTCATTTTGGATTTCTTTCATATTGTGTAGGAACACGAAATCATGCTTTCTGAAAAGAAAAGCAGGGAGATTAAAGATGGCCATTATCAACCTGGTCCACACATTGCAACTGAATTATTAAAGTTTCCGGACACACGTCTCAACAAAAAGCAGATCCAACAATTCATCGGGATTGTTAATTATGTCCGTGATTTCATCTCTAAAGTTGTAATCCACACAACCCAGTTGTCTCGCCTGCTAAAAAAATAGTGCCCTCCATGGGGACCAGCACAAACAGAAGCTGTCCAACAACTAAAGTTGATAGCCTAGTCACCTCCTCCTCTCCGAATTCCCACAACTGGACAACGCATTCTATAGACCGATGCCAGTGATGATTACTGGAGTGCCATCCTTCTTGAAGAGATAAATGGTGTATGTCTCTTCTGTGCACATGCAAGTAGACAATTCAAAGACTCTGAAAAGAATTACCATGTGATCTACAAAGAGATTTTGGCGGTCAAGTATGGAATCAAAAAGTTTGAATTTCATCTAGTCAGCCATAAATTCCTTATTAACATGGACAACTCCTCTTTTCCTAGAATCTTTGACTTTAAAAATAAACTGCTCCCTGACAAATAGCTGCTTATCCTCAAAAACTGATTTGCTAAATATGATTTTACTGTCCCAAACTGTCACATTAAAAGGCAAACAGAACCTCATCCCAGACTTCCTTACTTGTCCGGCTATAAATAAACCCTCACTTATTTCCTCCATTCACACCATCCTAATTATAGCCATGAACCGTCAACTTCCTTTCAAACCTCTCAACCAGAGAACCTTCCCCATGAACATTTCTTTTCATTCAGCCTACCAGATCCAAGACTTTGCAAAGAAATTCCTTTATCGGTATTTCTTCAATGTTCAGAGTAAAAAGCTTGATCGTTTTCCTTCCCTCTGTATGGAACACCTATTTCTCACAAGTCTTACCCTCTCTTCCCTAACCTTCTGTGAAGATGAGTTATGGTACATGTGATGCCTCACTATCCTGTATGCTACAAAACTAGTCTTCCCTGTCCAACCAGTCCTCCGCCATCTCACCACTCCTGAATTCTCCCCAGACCTTCTATGGACTCTCCTTGAATGGTACTCCCCACTCACATGGTGGCGTAAGCAACTCAAAAATCTTTGTACTTTTCACGGATTAGGCAAGATGCCTGAAGAGAACCATCAAGAGAATACCATTAAAACTTCAAGTGATCCTTTGCACATTCATGGGGGCCCAATTACAAGAGCAAAAGCCAAAAAGATGCAAGTTGCTTTAAATGGATTAATTGAGAAAATATGGATTGAAAATGCAATTCAAGATGCAAGACATCATGAATGGGCTTGAAGAGAAGACAAGGCATTGTGGGCATTATTCAAGTTATTGGGCAGCCAAATACACAATTTGTATCAAATGTAGAAAGGTCAAATTCGGAATAAAAATTGTATTGATTGAGCCAGAAGTAATGTACAAGCTATATACCATTGGTAATATAATTAAGTTAGCTTTCCAATAAATTTTACAGAGCTGGATTTGGAGTTCTCTAGAAGGAGTTATGACCAATTCATTACAGCTTGTTCAGACTTGGGATTTTCAACGACTCCTTTGTTTTTCAACTTCATTTGTTTGTTTTGTTTAAAGTTTGTCAATGTGTAAGGTAAGTCTACCATCAATGATGGTGGGCTAACATTAAGTTTGTCAATGATAACATTAATTATAGTAGGCTAGCATTAATTTGTCAAAGATAGCATTAATTATGGTGGGTTGGTGAAGACTTTTGAAGCATCGTTTGACAAACCTACTTGGAGGGTTGTTCCAATGTTTCCATTTGTATTTTTACGATCTTGGGTTTCTTTTAGCCTATTTAAATTCAACAACCTTGTATGTAAGAATATTAGAGATTAATGTTATTTGAATTTGAAAGATTATTCTTTCTTTGGTTCTTTTGAGAACTAGTGAACTTATCAAGAATTTGCATTCTTATGACGTTCTAAATTTAGACTTATCACTCACCTTCTCATCTATTTCTTGAGTGTGGCATCAATATCATTCTCTATACCTTTGGTTCATGTTTTCTTAAGCATTGGGTCAATGCTTTGTTTGTCATAAATCTGTTTAGAACTTTCTTGGGAAGTTGAAACTACAAATTAAGTGTGGGTTTCAAAGTTTCATTGTGGGATTCACATCAATGCCAGAACAAGAAGCAGACATGTTCACCACAGTCTTCATTGTTCATAGACCTTACTTCCAGCACCCAGAGATAAGAGACTTATGGACATAAGATATGGCGTATGAATGGAAAACTTATCCCCATCCTTATACCCTCATCCATGATACATCTGTCACTTCTGTTCTCAAGTCATACCTAATGGAACTCAACAATGTTCAGCCACCTGCCACAAACATCCACCACACCTCTGTTGGACCATCCCACACCTTGGAAATTGTCCCAAAAACACAAACTTGTACTCCAGGTTCCAGTTCAAGTCCTCAAGGAATCCTTGTCATGGAACAACGTCTTGATTACACTAACGTCTTATTCCAAGACGCTCAGGATCCATGGGAAGATTTTCAGTCTCTTCTCCATACTGAAAATCCCCATTACACTGTCATAGACCCAAACCTTCCTGCTACATCAGCCCCAAAAGAAATGACTAACACTGATAATTATTATTTAAAAGTCAAATTTCCTACACACTATTAACTTTTATTTCATTTTTTTTACAGTACTTGTGGCTTAAAAGTTATAACATCTCAATACCAAAATCCTTATCAAACCAACCTTTTCTGTAAAAAAATTTGATAAATTATGCACAAAAGTAAATAAGTTATTGCTTGAAGAGTTAATTTAAAAGAAAAATAAAGAGTTAAATTAAATCAAATTGATCAAACTGAACATGCAAAATAAAGTAGAATTAATATGAAATCAATAAAAAAAATAGAGGTGGTAAAAAAGCTCGCTCGGCTCGGATTTGCATTGGACCTGACATTTGCAGTATGAATACAAATTGACCATGTTAACACATAAATCAATTTTTGATATTGAATTTCAATACTCTCTCACACAGAGGTCCAAGTGTGACTAAAAAAACAAGAAACTAGATCCATGCCTGGTTTTATTTTTTAATTTTAATAAATAAATTTAAAAATAAAATAAAAAGAAAACATTTAAATACTGCATTTTCCATTTACATACCCTAAACTCTTCTAAGTCACAAGCCACTTGTACGGTACAATTTTCTCAATTAAATATAGTAGAATTTATTTTAAACTAACAGGTGAAGATGGAAGTTGAGAAATCAAGTGATGCAATACTGATAGTCGATGAGATGGAAGCCGCGAAAATAGGCAGCATTACAAGTAGGAGGCTGGGAGCTACAACTTAATACCATTTTATATATTAATTTACTTTCTGATGCACAAGATCCTTATGCTCTGATACCAGTTGGTCGTTGTACGTGGTGTTGTTACACCAGATCTATAACAGAACAAAGTCTGTTATATCTAGATGATAAGTGCATATTTTTCATATATTTTGTTATTAATTTCTCCATCTTTTTCTTGTTTTGATCTTAAATATTCTAGTTATTTTAGTTAATTTTTAATTGAACAGGGAATTAATTAATATACATATTTTACCCTTTATTATATATTTGCTAGTTATTTTTATTTATTATTTTTAATTAATTGTATTATTTTATTGAATAGGAATTAATTGGAGATTGTGGATAAAAAGGACATGAAGAAGTTCAAATTAAAAAGGAATAAAAGTTCAAATTGAAAAAGGATTTCAATTAGAATTGAAAAAGGATTTCAATTAGAATTGAAAAAAGATTTCAATTAGAATTGAAAAAGGATTTCTTTAGACTTGTTGGAGAAGAATTCAGTCAACTAGCATTATAAAAGGAGAGCTGCCAGAGAGCGAGAGGGGGGGGTGCAGACACAATTCGGGTAAAGAAAAAAATCAGCAGCCGCTTGAATTAATCTCCATGATTGGTTTTGTCAATTCTCTTATTCCCAATTCAATTATGTTAGGCTAAATTTTTATTTGGTTGAGGGTGAATTCAAAACCCTAAACATGCTATGCAATTAAATTTAAATTCTATCATTCAATTTATTTAATTGAGATTGTTTATGTTCTTCTATAATTAATGTTCATGGTTTATTCTTGTTTTATTTGAGTGGCCAATTAGATAGGACTTGAATAAATTCTATTGCTAGATTAAAATTCTTGATCCGTAATTGTCTTGATATTTTAATCATAAGTAGCAGGTTGGAATCAGTGATTTCAATTGGAGAACATAACCTAGGTTAAATAATCCGAGCTTGTGTGTTTATTGCCTAGATCAACCTAATATCTTTCTTTGTTTAATGCTTCCATTATCTTAAATTTAAAGAGCTTGTTTTAAATTATTTAATGGTTAGAGATTAGGTGAAGAGCTTGTTTTGCCTAACGACACACTAAGGAAAGATTGAGACTAACAGAGCTTATTGTTGTCTACGGTTGATAGTTTCAATATAAATTGATGATAGAATTGATATATTATGTGCATGTTTGGTGGTGGCGAATGATCCTTTAACCAAAGTTTTCATCATTATTATTTCTTTTTCCTTTAATTAGAGTTTTTATTAAATTCTTGTTCGTAGTTTTAATTTCTTTATTTCTTACTATTTAGTTAAAAATTCATAAACCCCCTTTTTATTTATAATTGGCATTTTCTTTAGTTAGATTAATTTCTATTATTACTACTATTATTTTATTTTAAATCTTGCGTTAGAGTTGATAAATAAATATAACTAGCATTGTCTCTGTGGGTCCTTACTCGCTCTGTACTAATTATTTATATTAGTGGTAAGGTTTTAAATTTGGTGCACCTTAACGACACTGCTACTAGATAAAATGAATGGTCACTTCTTATGAGATGTTCCTAAAGCTCATATGTGCAATCTAGATTGTCCTTGCTTGGATGATACGGATGTTGATGACGAATTGAAAGTTATGAGGAGAAAGAAAAAGAAGAAGAAAAATCATCCTCCAAAAACCTCTCCGATATTTTAGAAAAAAGGATGCCTCCCAGTACAGAAAGAAAAAGCACAACAGTTGTTTCATCTGCAAGAAACGCGGTCACTTTGCTCGAAACTGTCCTCACAAGTCTGCCAAAGTTGTTCGTCTCATACAACATCTTCAACATTCTTCATTGTTATCTGAAAATGAAGATGTTGAATCAAATTTCTCAGAACAGTCAGAACAAGATGATCAGACTGCTTTCTTTATTGCAGAATCTTCTCATTCTGATGATAATTCAGTTATTTCTACAGTTCAAACTATCAACCATGTTTCAGCCATTCCTCGACCTTCTCTAAAAATGTCAATCCTTCCTTCCAAATTTCATAAACATGTTCATGTCATCGGGTTTATTGATACTGGTGCAGATACCAAGATGATTT
>MKYO02006343.1:505317-554937 GCA_002013955.2 Citrus medica | reverse complement strand
TTTTGGTCCACTGATATGCTGCCACGTCATCGATCAACAGTACATAAGAATTTTAGTCCAACAGGATCGTGACACCTCATCAGTCAATGCCACATCATCGGTCAATGCCACGTCATCGATCCGTCTATGTGAACAGTGTCATGAACAATAACGTAGACAATACCCGTACATGTGAATAGTACCGTACATGTGAACAATATCATTTTTCCTTTTATGCTCCTCCTAAAATTTTCAACCGTCCTGAGTTCAAAAGTGATGTCCGTTTTGTCATCTGATCTCTCATTTATTGTGAAATGACCATGATACCCCTAAAATATATAAAATACTTAATTAAAATATAAAACACACATAATTAAATTACAAGAAGCTTAAATACATAAAAGTAAGAGTTGTTAGTAAGACATGAAATGTAAAATGATGATTTTCTCCTTTATAAATATGCATTTTCTAACATTCAACACTTTGACGCAATATGAGGCTCATACTACACCAGAAGTCATCATGGGTATGCTATCTATCTTTGGTCACGATGCTCAAATTCTTATTGATTCTAGATCCACACATTCTTTTGTTTCTCGTACTTTTGCCATGCATGTGGAGAGAGAGCCAAAACCACTGGATTATGGTTTAGTTGTTAGTACACCTACCGGGGGGTCACTACTTGTTGAGAGTGTGTATAGAGATTGTATGATTCGATTGGGCGAACATGAATTTGTGGCAAATTTGATTATTTTAGACATTCGAGATTTCGATGCCATTTTGGGTATGGATTGGCTTGCATCTCACCATGCTACTGTGGATTGTTTTAAAAAGGAAGTTGTGTTCAATAATAAGTTAGGAGAAACTGAGGTGAAATTTTATGGTGAGTGTAGAGGTTTACCTTCATGTGTCATATTGGCTATTAGTGTCAGACGGTTACTAAGAAATGGTTGCTCGGCTTATCTTACGCACGTAATAGACACTAAAGCTCGGGAGTTGAGATTGGAGGATATTCCAGTAGTCCAGGGGTTTCCAGATGTATTTCCAGATGAACTTCCAGGAATACCACCTAACAGGGAGATTGAGTTTTCTATCGATTTAGTCCCTGTGATGGCTTCTATATCGATAGCACCGTATAGGATGGCTCCAGCTGAACTAAAAAAACTTAAGGTTCAACTACAAGAATTGGTGGATAAAGGATTTACTAGACCCAGTGTGTCTCCGTAGGGAGCTCCAATTTTGTTTTTTAAGAAAAAATATGGTACTCTTAGACTTTACATTGATTACAGGTAGTTGAATAAAGTTACAGTACGCAATAAATATCCACTTCTGCGTATTGATGATTTGTTTGATCAACTTCATGGAGCAAAAGTGTTCTCTAAGATCGATTTGTGCTCGGGATATCATCAACTTAGAATTAAGGAGGCCGATGTTCCTAAAACAACATTTAGAACTCGTTATGGACACTATGAGTTCTTGGTGATGCCATTTGGGTTAACAAATGCTCCAGCAGCTTTTATGGATCTTATGAATAAGGTATTTTGCCCTTATCTGCATCGATTTGTGATCGTGTTCATTGATGATATTTTGGTGTATTCTCGGAGCCAGGAAGAACATGCAGAGTATTTGAGAACTATTTTGCAGACTTTAAGGCAAAAACAATTGTACAAGCGTGAGTTCTAGTTAGATAAAGTAGTACTTCTGGGCCATGTGATATCAGCTGAAGGCATTTTTGTTGATCCTCAAAAAGTTGAAGCAGTTGTGAATTGGGAATGACCTACAAGTGTCACAGAGATTCGAAGTTTCCTTGGATTAGCTAGCTACTATCGTAGATTTGTGGAGGGATTTTTCGAGATTGCTACTCCTCTAACATGGTTAACTAGAAAGAATACTAAGTTCCAGTGGGATGATAACTGTGAGAAGAGTTTTCAAGAACTTAAGACACAATGAAGGGTTTGTAGTATGTAGTGATGTCTTTAGGCAAAGTGTGCTAATGCAACATGGGAAAGTAGTGGCTTATGCTTCTAGACAACTTAAAAAGCATGAGCAAAACTACCCAACACATGATTTAGAGCTAGCAGCAATGGTATTTGCACTCAAGACATAGAGGTATTATTTATACGGGGCAACGTGTCAAATTTTCACTGATCATAAGAGTATGAAGTATTTGTTTACTCAGAAGGAGTTGAATTTGAGACGGAGGAGATGGATTGAGTTGATTAAGTGTTTGGAAATTGGTGGGTGAAGCAGACACGCAGCTAAAGTAAAATTGTAA
Source organism: Citrus medica (assembly GCA_002013955.2). Lineage (NCBI taxonomy): Eukaryota > Viridiplantae > Streptophyta > Magnoliopsida > Sapindales > Rutaceae > Citrus > Citrus medica. The sequence goes on along the minus strand of MKYO02006343.1, from coordinate 552,683 downwards.
GAAAATAAAGAATAAGCCCAGTAGAGGACACCCGAAATTACGTGGTTCATCTTTTAGCCTACTTCCACGGGCTAAGACAGAAGGAAAATATTATACTAGTGAAAAGGAGTTACAAGTATTGTAGTATTTTAGCTCACTACCCAAAACCCCAATACACCCAAACTCTCAAATCACTAAGCACACAAAATTCTTTGCTTTTGCAAGAATCACTTCTCACAACTCTCAACTCTCTCTACAAAATTGGATCTCAAGATTGGATGATCAAATGAGGGAATGAGTCCCTCTATTTATATCCAAAATCTTGGCTACTATTCACGTATTTTTTTTAATTATTTAATATTGTTCAAAATTTCAAAATTCAAAGTTTGATATTCAAACTTTGAATATCTAGAATTTTGAATTTGATATTCAAAGTTTGAATATCAAAATCAAAGTTTGATGTTGGTCCACTCTAAGACTTATTGGTATCAGAGCCTGTTGTTCATATATTGTTTTTTTTATTGGTTTGAGATATATTCTTCAAACAACAACATCTCTTATTTATTTAAAGAGTCAAACCTTATTACTATTAGAAAGAAAATCCCTGAGTGGAACCTTTCCGATAGCAATAGAACCATAGAATCTAAACATCCCCCTTTTAGGAGTTTAACTATTGACCATGGTGAACCTCCTATTGAGATTGGAGCCTCACCTTACAAAATTCCAAAGCCAAATGATTCTGATTCAAATTTAAGTAGTATTATTCAACAGAATAATTTCTGTAATACTAACTTAAATACTATAGGAAAACAGTTGACTATGATAGAAAGCTAATTCCAAAAGTCAACCATTACTGTTTCTCCTATTCCATCAAAATTGGATTCTGACAAAAAGCTTAAAGAGCCTATTTTCAAACATTTCCAAGTTTCGAAAACTAGTCAAAAGCTTGTTCAAGAGTCAAAATCAGATTTTGCTAAAGTCATTAGAGACCAATTAGATAGAATAGAAGCTTCTCCTTTTTCTTCTTCTAAGGTCCAAATAGCCCCTGATAGTGCCCAATCCAGAAAGATTGGTGTACTAAAGCATGACAATATTTCTATAGCCTCTTCAGACATAGAAGCATTTAAAGAAGAACCTTCTGTTCCCCAAGCCAACAAAATACATTGGGATCTAGCCTTACCTACTGTCAGAACTCCACCAGATCTAGCTATAGATAATAGACCAAGTGCTTTAAATCAATCGCGGTTTAATGCATCTTCTGTCTATGAGTGGAACATTGATGGTATGTCTGAGTACAACATCTTAGGATTGTTGCAACAGATGACCATGGCAGCCAATGCCTACAAAACACAAACAGGAACTTCGGATAGAGCTATAGCCGAAATTCTTGTTGCCAGCTTTACTGGTCAACTAAAAGGATGGTGGGATCATCTCCTCACCAAACAGCAACAATCAGATATTCTTAATGCTATCCAAATTGACGAGAATAGTGCCCCTATTCTTGATGAATTTAATAGGCCAATTCAGGATGCTGAGCCACCCTGATTCTGACTCTTTCCCTTCATTTCATAGGTGACCCATCTCACCTTAGAGATAAAAACGCCGAGTTACTACACAACCTTAGGTGTAGAAAACTTAGTGAGTTCCAAAGCTACAAAACCACTTTCTTTACCAGACTTTTCCTTAGGGATGATGCTAGCCATACAACTTGGAAGGAGAAATTCCTTGCAGGTTTGCCTACCCTACTAGGAGAAAAGGTTAGAAATTCCATTAAAGCCCTTTATGATAATCGTATTCCTTATGATGAGCTCACCTATGGTGAACTTGTCAGTTTTGTCAATAAGGAAGGCTTAAAGATCTGTCAAGACTTGAAACTACAGAAACGTCTTAAGTGGGAACTTAAGAAGTCTAAGCAAGAATTAGGCAGTTTCTGTAAACAGTTCAATTATGACCCCTTTAAGACTTCTACTTCCAAAGATTGTGATGGTAAGTGTTCTACAAAACCTTACAAGAAACATTACAAATCTAAATTCCATAGAAAACCCTTTCAAAATTTTAGAGAACCTCATTATAAGAAACCCTCGAGGCCTTATAAGAGACCCAACTTCTCTAAAAAGAAAGAGTTTAGAGCCAAACCAGAGTTTAGAGCCAAACCAAAAACCCCATTTAATTACAAAGAAGCTATATGTCACAAGTGTGGTATAAAAGGCCATACTGCAAAATATTGCAGGATGAACAGAAAGCTCCATGAGCTTGGCCTTGACGAGGAAACCCTTTCCAAAATTGCCTCTTTGCTCATAGAGTCTTCTGACTCTGAGTCTTCCATGACGGGAGACAGTGAACCCCTACAGATTGACGAGTTAAATGACTCTAGTTCTGTTTCTCTGAGTGACTCTGACATCAGCGATTCAGATTCTTATTTAAAGAAAATCAATGTTTTGACTAAAGACCAAGAGATTTTTCTTGAACTTGTTAAGCATATTTCTTATCCAAATCTTCAAAAGGAATATCTTGATAAGCTTTTAAAGACTCTAGATGCTAATAAAGCGGAAACTTCTAAAGTTCCAATTGTTAAAAAGACTTCTTATGACCTTACTGATATTTTGGACAAAAAGAAAACAAAGAAGGTTGTTCCTAATATCCAAGATCTTCAGAAAGAAATCAAAGAAATCAAACTTGAGATTAAGGATTTGAAAGAAAAACAAAAGCATGATTCCGATACTATTCAACTTCTTTTGCAAAAACAACTAGATGATAATTCTGATAAGGAAGTTGATACTGATGGTGATAACGAACAAAATCTTGAAAACATTGAATCCATGCCCAATGATTTTCTATTTGTTTTAAAACAAATCACCACCAGGAAGTATTTAATCAAAATCACTTTAATTTTTTCTAAAGATTTTGAAATTGACACCATTGCCCTTTTTGACACTGGTGCCGATTTAAATTGCATTAAAGAAGATATTGTTCCTAAAAAATTCCATGAGAAGACTAATGAAAGATTTTCTGCCGCCAATAATTCAAAACTTAAAATCAAATCAAAGGTTGATGCTTCTGTCCACAACAATGGTTTTGAATTCAGAACTTATTTTCTTCTTACGAATGACATACACCATACTGTCATTTTAGGAACTCCATTTATAAATTTAATTACTCCATATACTGTCAATTATGATAGTATATCTTTTAAAACAAAATCCAAAAAACTTGTTTTTCCTTTCATTGAGAAACCAAAGACAAGAAATCTTAATATTGTTAAAGCTTGTTCAGTTTATCAAAATCAAATTAATGCCGTGCTTAAATCTAAACAAAATGATTTGTTTTGTTTAAAAAAGGATTTAAGTTTACAAAGAATTGAAAACCAATTACAAAATGATTTTACACAGAAAGATTTTTTATTTTAAAAATCTCATTGAAAAAGAAATATGTGCCGATTTACCATCTGTTTTTTGGGAAAGAAAACAACATTTGGTAGATTTGCCTTATGAAAGCTCTTTTGAGGAAAAACAAATACCCACTAAAGCTCATCCAATTCAAATGAATATGGATTTAGAACAACACTGTAAAAATGAAATAAAAGATTTGGAGTTCAAAGGACTCATTGTAAAATCTAGGTCTCCTTGGTCTTGTGCCGCTTTTTATATTAATAAAAATTCTGAAATTGAAAGGGGAACACCGAGGTTTGTAATAAATTACAAGCCTTTAAATAAAGCATTAAAATGAATTAGGCATCCCATACCTAATAAAAAAGATTTACTCCAAAAATTGTGTTCTGCTTTTATTTTTTCAAAATTTGACATGAAATCAGGCTTTTGGCAAATCCAAATCCACCCTAATGACTGTTATAAAACTGCTTTTACTATTCCTTTTGGATAGTATGAGTGGACCGTAATGCCGTTTGGTTTAAAAAATGCACCCTCAGAATTTCAGAGAATCATGAATGATATTTACAACCCTTATTCTGAGTTTTGCATTGTTTACATTGATGACGTGTTGATTTTTTCTCAAACTATTGATCAACACTTCAAACATCTAAAGACTTTTTATTTTGGCACTAGGAAGGCTGGTCTAGCACTTTCTAGCTCGAAAATTTCATTATTTCAAACAAAAGTTAGGTTCCTTGGCCATTATATTTCTAAAGGGACCATCACTCTTATTGAGAGATCACTTGCCTTTACTGACAAGTTTCCTGATAAAATCCTTGACAAAACCCAATTGCAACGATTTTTGGGTAGTCTTAATTATGTTCTTGATTTCTGTCCTAATATTAATACGATTGCTAAACCACTGCATGATAGGTTAAAAAAGACTCATGTTGCATGGTCAGAAGAACATACTAGGATTGTTAAGCACATAAAGACCATTGTAAAAAGTATTCCATGTTTATTTCTTGCAAATCCTGCATTTCTCAAAATAGTTGAAACAGATACATCTGACTTAGGCTATGGTGGTATATTAAAGCAAAAAGAAAATGATAAAGAACAGATAATACAATATGTGTCTGCACATTAGAATGATTGCCAGAAAAATTATTCCACTATCAAAAAAGAAATTCTTTCTATTGTTTTATGTATATCTAAATTCCAAAGTGATTTATTAAATCAAAAAATTTTACTTAGAATTGATTGCAAAGCTGCAAAACATGTTTTGGAAAAAGATGTTTAAAATATTACTTCAAAACAAATTTTTGCAAGATGACAAGCTATTTTAAGTGTTTTTGATTTCGATATTGAATTTATTAAAGGAGATAAAAATTATGTTCCTGATTTTCTAACCAGAGAATTTCTTCAAAACAGATAATGTCGCCAAAGAGGAAGGACAAAGGTAAAGTTGTTCTTAGAGACACTGAGTCTCATGCAACCTCTAAAGAACCCCAATCAACTCCCTCTAAAGAAAAATTGCTATCTTCTGCCATACCCATCAAATCCTGGATTGAAATGGTTGAAGAACACGAAGGCCAATACAAATTCATTTCCTCTGATGACCAAATAAAGCAATGGATGAGCTCCATTACAAATTTCCCTGAGCTTATGCTCGCTCTTCAAAACCTTTCTCAAAGCCAAATCTCTCCTAAAGAAGAAATTGAAAAAGAAAAACCCATTTATAAAGAAATTTCAAAGCCCTCTTCCCAAAATGTAGTTGTCTCTGGTGAAAGTTCATCTTCTCAAATTGTGCTTTCCCAGCCAACGCTTTCAAAGAAAACTTCCGATTGGTTTGATAAAACCCATTCCCAAAATATTTTATCTATGAAAGATGGTTTTTACCATACTGATCCTTTCCAAGCAATTTCAAAGTTTTTCCCTAAAGGTTGGTTTTTCAAACCATGGGATTTAACAAAACCCCAGTCTTACTATCAAAGTATATTAGAAGTTACTGAGTCAGTAAAGTTCAAGCATTTCTTTCTCAGTGAAACTCATAAAGAACCAGCCTACTCCACGGCTACTATACTAAAAGTTCTGAGCCCAAACCAGTGAGGTGACCAACTCCACACACAAAGAAGATTCCCTCCAAATTTTCAAATGTGTTTGCCACATTGTTTAACCTATTCTTATTGGGACTACCAACAAGCATGGTATAATACATTTTTCATCCAAAACCCCCAAAAATCTCATTCTTGGTTATTTTTCTTTAATTCAAAAATAACCGTTCAAAGCCTCCCAAATTGGTTTCAACATTGGTGGAACTCTTTTGGCCCAATCCCTCAAATCCTAACTCCAAATGCCACCCACTGTTTAAACCTCTTTAAAGCCCATTATATTCCTTCTGAACCCGAGAAAAGGTTTCCCCCATTTCTCTGTTTCTGTACAAATTTCTTCCTTCCATGGGTATGGATGTGGAATCTCAAATTTCATACCCATGATAGCCAGCTCATCTTACAAAGAACATTCAAAGTAAAATGGTGGTCAAAGTTTGATGAACAGTTTAAATTAACGGACACTCTGATCCGTAATTGGCTCTGTTCTAAAGGTTTCTTACCCCCAACTATAAAAGCCAAAAAAGCCCAAGACACCTTTCTAACCTAAAAATCCAAAGCCCAATCCCTGTTGGCAAGTGCCAAATCTGAAGAAGAATATTTCAAAGTCATGGAATAGCTCCTCACATTAAGATCAAAGTCTTCAGTTGCTGACTCCTCCTCTGATGATGATGATGATCAAGACGAAGAGCCATTCATATCCCTTGGAGACGAAAACGAAGACGATTGTTTTGGCATTTTCTCTCCTGTAAAGCATTGTAAATAATTATTATGTATTTCCTTTCCTGTAAAGCATTATGTATAATTATCATGTATGTAAAAAAAAAAAGAATAATTTTCATTTTATTTTCCTCTGTATTTTTCATTTTGTACAAGTATTTGTACCCTCGGGTGGTCCCCTGGACACAAGTGAGAGCGCACATGTCTCTTCACCCGAATTAAAATTAAAAAGCACTGTACCATCCAAAGCTTACTGTTTCAAGCAGCTCCGCTCCCACTACAGTTGAAGAGCTACAGGGCCGCTACAGTTTAAAATTTTATCCATGTATAAAAATCAAGAGGAAGACTTAGACTCCTCAGATTTTTCAGATCTAAAGTTTTGGAGTCTCTCTCTCTCTCTCTCTTTCTTCTTCTTCTTCTTCTTCTTCTCAGAAGTCTGGTCAAGACATTCAGAAAGTATTTTTCCCTGTCTTGTAAATGATCAAGGCATCAAGGGAGCTTGTAATCTTCCCTTGATGCCTTGTAATCTTCTCGTCTTTCAATCTTTCCTTTCGAATAGATCTGTAAAATTGTACCAAAAGTTGAGTTCAAATAAATAAAGAAACATGTACGTTTAATTTCTTTTTTGTAAATTTATTTAAAGCTTTGATGTATGTTTAAAGTTCCTGTAATTTAATTTAAAGCCATTTACTTTTCCGCAATTTATTTTAAAGCAATTTACATTTGAGCAATTTCCTTTATGCAATTTAAATTTTTGCATTTTAATTTTTAAAGCATGATTGCGGACTGATCTCTATCAGATCTGCCTTATAAATTGTACGTTCCTCTGAGGCAACGAGACCAGATCTCAATCCTCAGTTGTATTCTTTCTCTTCTCCCTCCATTCCTTCAGAGCACTATTTCCAGGATCCGGATCTAGTACTGTGTATGCACCCAGCCTTAGATGTATGAACTAGGCCTTAGAAATTGTTGCTAGGCTTGCTTAGACATCAATAGGTTTAATAAAAATAAAGTGGTATATCGGCGGGAATCCATCGACGTAAGTTCCAGAGGTGAACCCGAATGGGCATTAGTCTGGTCCGCACTGATGGTCAACAAGCCACGTACCCTTGATTGATCACGAATACAAAGATAATTAATCTGATTTTCATTTGCTCACAATTGATTCCTTCTGTTTGCAAATATCTTTATAAAACACATCCGTTCTTCGATCATATTCCCTTCTAGATATTCAAAGTTTAAATATCTAGAAATTTGATTTTGATATTCAAACTTTGAATATCAAGATACCCAATCTTGACATTCTCCCACTTAGAGATTTGATTGAGAACCAATCAATCTCCACACCATCCTTTCTGCTTCGCCATTGTCAGGTTGCTTACATTTCTGCTAGGCCACAAGAGGATCTACTCCAGATAAACTTGTCAGCGTTTATCGGCTTAGTCAAAACATCTTCTAGGTTCTCCTTCGTATGGATTTTCTATAAATCCACACTTCTGTCTTCCATTACTTCTCGAACGAAGTGATACTGAACTCCTATGTGCTTTGTCCTGGAATGAAAGGCTGGATTCCTTGCAATGTGCAAGGCACTCTGACTATCACAAAACACAAGAATTTTCTGTTGTTTGTGCCCGAGCTCCTCTAATAACCTTTGTATCCAAATAGCTTCCTTGCAAGCTTGTGTAGCTGCCATGTATTCTGCTTCTGTTGTAGATAAAGCCACAACAGTCTACAGTTTCGAAACCCAACTTACAGCTACTCCCGCAAGTGTAAACACATAACCAGTAGTGGATTTCCTTTTATCAAGGTCTCCTGCAAAATCTGAATCCACATAGCCCTTGACAGTAAACTCTAATCCTCCATAACATAATACAATATCTGAGGTTCCTCTGATGTATCTCAGAATCCTCTTCACAGCTATCCAATACTCTCTACCAGGATTCGCCATGTATCGACTGACTGCTCCCACTGCTTTGCAATGTCTGGTCTTGTACATATCATAGCGAACATCAAACTTCCCACTGCTGATGCATACGGTACTCGAGACATCTCTTTTCTCTCTGCTTCATTGCTAGGACACATACTTGAGGATAATTTGAAATTCACAGGAAGTGGGGTAGAAATTGACTTATAATCTTGCATGTTGAAGCGCCGCAAGATTTTCTTCAAATAATTCTTCTGTGAAAGCCAAATCTTCTTGTTATTTCTATCTCGGTGAATTTGCATCCCCAGAATCTTGTTTGCTAGTCCCAAGTCTTTCATTTCAAACTCCCTAGCCAACTGTGCCTTTAATTCTTGGACTCAATCTTTGTTGGGGCCTGCTACCAACATGTCATCCACGTACAATAGCAAAATGATGAAGTCATTATCTTCAAACCTCTTGTAATATGCACAATGGTCTTAACTGAGTCTATTGTATCCAAGGCTCATGATGAAGGAATCAAATCTCTTATACCAACACCTCGGCGCCTGTTTGAGACCGTATAGAGATTTGTTCAACCTGCAAACCAAGTTCTCCTTTCCTGTTTCTGCAAAACCTTCTGGTTGGAGCATATATATTTCTTCTTCAAGTTCTCCATGAAGAAATGCAGTTTTCACATCTAACTGCTCTAGATGTAAGTCAAATATAGCACACATCGCCAAGACTATTCTGACTGTTGTGAGTCGAACAACCGGAGAAAATATCTCGTTAAAGTCAATACCTTCTTTCTGAGCATATCATTTCACCACCAATCTCACACGATACCGCTCCTCTTGGTCATTGCCATCACGTTTGATCTTGTAGACCTATTTGTTTCCAATGGCTTTTCTTCCACGTGGTAGTGGTACAAGTTCCAATGTCTTGTTCTTGTGTAGAGCTTCAATTTCTTCCTGCATTATTGTCATCCACAAAGCAACATCTGAGCTGTTTAAAGCTTCATGGAAAGTTGAAGGCTCTCCATCTTCTGTTAGAAGACAGTATGCAACGTTGATCTCTGTGACATACTCCAAGTGCCACGTTGGTGGTCGTCTCTCACGAATTGATCGACGAACTTCTGGAGCATCGGACTCGACTGGTTCTTGTTCATCGTGTTTTGGTGCTGCTTCAAAAGAATCTGAATCTTCTGGATTATTTTCCACATATACCGGCACAGTTTCTGACTTTTCTTTTATAGTGCTATCATTTTCATCTTTTCTTTGCAGTTGACCTTCTACAAAAATAACATCTCTGCTGATGACGATCTTGTGGGCAGTGGGATCCCACAGACGATACCCCTTTACTCCATCAGCATACCCCAAGAAGATACATCTTCTAGATTTTGGATCCAGCTTTGTTCCTTCTTGGGCATTGTACATCACGTACACAGGACATCCAAATGCATGTAGGTAGGAATAATCAGCTGGCTTTTCAGTCTACATTTTCATCGCCGTCTTCAACCCAATAGCTGTAGATGGCGATCGATTTACTATATAACAGGCAGTTTTGGCTGCTTCTGCCCAGAATGAATTGGGTAGACCAGCAGCCTTCAACATAGCTCTTATTCTTTCTGTAAGAGTTCTGTTCATCTGTTCCGCCACTCCGTTTTGTTGAGGAGTGTATGCCACCGTGAACTGCCTCTGAATACCTTCTTGCTTACAGAAAGCAAGAAACTCGCTGTCTGTATACTCTCCACCATTATCTGTCCTCAAGCACTTGATCTTTTTACCAGATTCAAGTTCCACCCGCGCTTTGTATTCTTTAAACACTGAAAATGCATCTGACTTTTTCTTAATTGGATACACCCAACATCTTCTGGAATAATCATCAATGAAAGTCACCATGTACTTTGCACCTCCCATGGATATATCCGGTTATTCCCAAACATCAGAATGAATCAAGTCTAGAATGCATTTACTTCTAGCAATAGATCTACTGAATTTTAATCTATGCTGCTTACTTGTAACACAATGCTCGCAAAATGGTAAACTTACCGATTTGAGCCCCGGAAGTAATTTTCGCTCAGAGAGAATCTTCAAACCTTGTTCTGACATGTGACCAAGTTTGAGATGCCACATCATCATTGACTCTTCTCCATTTGATGCGACACACGCATCAGCCTCCAGTAGTGTTTCTCCTTTAAGCATGAATAGATTAGCACCGATCTTTTCTGCCTTCATCAATACAAGCGCACCTTTAACGATCTTCATAATTCCATTCTCCACATGAGTTTTGTACCCATGACTATCCATTTGTCCCAAAGACAATAGATTTTTCTTCAGGCCGTTGACATGTCGTACCTCCCCAATTGTGCGAATTGTACCATCAAACATTTTTATTTTGATAGTACCAATACCAGCGATCTCCAAGGCATGATCATCTCCCATATATACAGATCCTCCTGAGATAGGTTCATATGTGTGGAACTATTCTCTCCTAGAGGTCATGTGCCAGGTAGCTCCCGAGTCTATAAGCCAGACATTAGATAGTCGTTTTCTGCCTTCTGAAATAGTTGTTGCCTCGCTGTAGAGAATTTCGCCATCATCTGAGGTACTTGCTACACAACCCTGAGCATTTGATGACTTAGGCTCTTTGCCCTCTCTTCTCTTCTGGTTACTCCAACACTCTTTCTTGACGTGCCATTTCTTGCCACAGTTGTAGCATTTAACATTCTTTTTACTTTTGGATTTTGATCTACCATAATTTTGACTCCCACTAGGGCCACGTTCCGTTGATCTCCCTCTCGTCACCGATAGCGCCTCCGCTTGCTGCGAACTTGCTTGTCTGTTTTCCTTATTTTTTTGTCTGCTCTCCTCATTTAATACGGAGGCTGCAACATCGTCGAAAACTAGACTGTCCACTAGATTGTTGTTCGTCAGATTGATGATGAGTTAATCATACGAATCTGGTAGACTTTGAAGTAGAAGTTCTGCACGTTCATTTTCCTCTATATTATGACCCAACATTGTGAGTTGTGAAAATAGAGTCTTTAAAGTGTTGATGTGGTCGGTCACCATTGTAGATTCTGCCATTCAAAGAGTATAAAGTTTCCTTTTCAAGAAGATTTTATTGTGCAGTGACTTGGCCTCGTACAATTTTGTGAGAGTATCCCATATTTCCTTCGCTATATTTTTCTCTGCCACACTGGATAATACTCCGTCTGCAAGTGCCAAGTGTAGATCAGAAATGGCGTTGCCGTCTACCTCGTTCCACTTGTCATCAGTTATCTCCATGGGCCTTTCTCCAATTGCTGCCAAGCAATTGTTTTTCCTCAATACTGCTTTCATCTTCATTTTCCACAACGAAAAATTATTTCCGTTAAACTTCTCAATTTCATACTTTGCCGCCATTTTGTTGATAAATACCGTACACAAGCTAGTATACCACCTTGAATAGTTGTGAGTATGTGTGAGAATGCACATCAGGAAAGTTCCCAGGAAAGACTGGAGGGGTCACAATCGTCCCACTTAAAACCTAGACTCCTTAAGCTCTTATCGCCTTTGTGACAGAACTTTCCTAGACATGTACAAAACCACACAGTTGTTTTACTCACACCACTATTCCCTGCTTTGCACCGCAAAATTCTTGGATCGCTCCCATCGTTTCTTGTGAATAGTACCGTACACGTGAACAGTACCGTATACGTAAATAGTGCCGCATACGTGAACAGTACCGTATACGTGAATAGTGCCCGACTCCAAAAAATATAACCAATAGCTCTGATACCACTGTTAGGAAATTGGTGGGTGAAGCAGACATGCAACTAAAGTAAAATTGTAAGAAAATAAAGAACAAGCACAATAGAGGACACCAGAAATTACGTGGTTCGGCTTTTAGCCTACGTCCACAGGCAAAGATAGAAGGAAAATATTACAAGTATTGTAGTATTATTTTAACTTACTACCCAAAACCCCAATACACCCAAACTCTCAAATCACTAAGCACACAAAATTCTTTGCTTTTGCAAGAATCACTTCTCACAACTCTCAACTCTCTCTACAAAATTGGATCTCAAGATTGGATGATCAAATGACGGAATGAGTCCCTCTATTTATAGACAAAATCTTAGCTACTATTCACGTATTTTTTTTAATTATTTAATATTGTTCAAAATTTCAAAATTCAAAGTTTGATATTCAAACTTTGAATATATAGAATTTTAAATTTGATATTCAAAGTTTGAATATCTAGAAATTTGATTTTGATATTCAAACTTTGAATATCAAGATACCCAATCTTGACATTAAGGACTACGATTACACTATCGATTATCATCCGGGCAAAGCAAATGTGGTATCTGATGCGCTCAGTGGGAAGTCCTCCAGCTCTATAGCTCACTTGTGAGTGACATATATGCCTTTATTGATCGAGCTAAGATCTTTGGGAGTTGAGTTGGAAGCTGATAATTGCATAGCTCTGATAGCTCATTTTTTAGTTAGGCCAACTTTGATTGATCCACCCATTCTAACTATATCTTTAAGTTTTAAAAAACACACACTCTCTTTCTATCTCTAACAATTTATACACCCAGTTTATTCGTAATATATCTAACAATTTATACACCCAGTTAGCTTATAGTTGACATACTTGGTTGTCTTCTCCAAGTCTTTCATGCATTAATTTTCTTCCCTTTCTTTCCATATTTGTCATTTTGCTATTATTTTCCACAATGACGAGTTTTGAGTCATCAATAAAGGATAATTGAGAGAGATTGAGATGACAAATGGATGGAAACTAAGAATATGTGTGTTTAGCAAGAGAATAATTATACCATTTTATTATATATCAGCCTAACAATTATAATAGATAAAAATATGATGTTAATAGTAATACAGAATATGAATAATATATATTTGTTAATAGAATTTGTGTGCCCATTTATCAAATTAAATAGTTTATATTGAAAAACAAGTATGCAACCCAAGAGGGGGGTGAATTGGGATTCTAAAGATTATTCAATTTATAAAGAAAAACTTAATGCAAATATAATCCAAATTCAAAGCAAAAATAATTAAGTTGATCACAATGTAAAAAGATAAGGGAAGAGGGATTCAAACACTGAGATTTTTACGTGGTTCGGCCAACCTTGCCTACGTCCACGCCTCCAAGCTTTCCGGGTTTGAGGATTCCACTAAGCAAGTCACCAAGGCTTTAAATGCTTACACTTGACTTCCAAGATGTTAATAAACCTTTACAACAAGAGATTATCCCCAATCTCTTAACCCAAGTGTATCCCAACACTTATAATCACTCAAAATAAAAGATTACAAATTATTTTTGCCTCTCACAATATATAAGATTACACAATGATGCTTAATATGTGAATAGATGAAGCAAGAATATGTTCTAAGCTCTATGAAGGTTGTATTCTCGAATATTAACTCAATGGTCGTGTTGTGATAAAAATTTCTTTGAATTTGAATGAGCTTATTTATATCTGGAGATGAAAATCTAGTCGTTACAAACTTTCGGACAGAAAACGGTTCGCCGTTAGACATAAACGGTTAACCGTTTTGGTTGGTCAAAGTTACCGTTGGACCAAATTTCAAATAAACGGTTTGCCGTTTACGATTAACCTTTCGCCGTTAATTTCCAGAGACCTGCAAGATGAACATTGGTTATCCGTTTACACTAAACAGTTAAGGACTTGCATGAAGTGGCTTTTCTGGATATTATCGGTTAACCGTTTGTAATAAATGGTACGCCGTTTGACTCCAGTAACCTGCAAAATAAAATAGCCTTATCAGGTTTTGTTAATTAGTGCCAGAGGAGGACAACCTTCAATTCTGGACGTTATCGGTTAACCGTTTACAATAAACGGTTCACCGTTAAGTTCCAGTAACCTTCCCATCTTTTGTGTTTTCCGTTTTTCATAAACGGTTAGGGTTTAGGAAATATGTTGCTCTCTGGCATTAATCGGTTAACCGTTTAAATAAACGGTTTACCGTTTATTTCCAGAATCACACTTTAAAACAGATTTTACAGAAAATCATTTTTGAATTTGAAAGTCCATTTTTTATGAAAGAATGAATGGAATGATTATCGAGGCTTTCGTTTATTAAGGAATAGCTCCAATATTTGTATCAAAAAACATTTAAAATTTGTTATCATCAAAATCAATATTATTAACATTTTTTTGTTAACATATATGATCATTGAAATAAATTATAGAGGTGTCCTTTTTTCCCTTTTGAAAATCCATCATTATAAGAAAGCTAAAGTATAAATGATAGATCACATTCCACATGTTTTAGGAGTCGTTGGGCATTTCTGGTTTACTCGGCCAAAAATTAAATTCCACACGTCTCGCATTTTGCGGCATTTTAGAAAACTTTAGTTGGTGGAGTCAATATGTATTCAATTATTAATAGAATTTTTGTCCAAGTGCACGTGCTGTAAAAAAGTTTTTTGAAAAAATAATAATAATGGAAACTTATCTTTATGTCTGTAAAATCAATTTACTGCTATCAATCGATAGAGATTAAATTTCAAGTCATGAACTTGTAGCGTCAGCAAACATCTAACCACTTTAGCAATCTGTGTCGTCTAATGATCAATGTGAAATTCTATAGGTTGGCCGAAAATTAATCAATTTTACTGAAAGTGTGTCTTTTTCTAGGTTGTTTTCTAGCAATTAATTTGGAGATTTTTCACTCAAATTAACGTGTGAGAGATCCACATACTCCTAGTCACGCTAATGGAAAAGGCATTTGGAAAATGTGCCACCATCTCCATAACCAGACAATGAGATACATAGAAGTTATATCGTTAGAATTTTGGGCCGGGGAGGGGGGGGAGGGTGCGGGGGCAAAGAATATATTTGATTATTTTTAAGGATTATGATTATGTCATGATCTGATCTCTTCCTGAGTAAAAATATATGTGCGTTATTGGTAGTTAATAAATAAAGAAGTTAAACTCAACCTATACACTATGACTTAAAGACACATAGCACAAGATCTTTAAAAACTCATGAGAGCTCAGATCAGGAGAAGATCTGAATCATATTTCCAGACTTGAGTTTTGAATGGTTCAAGGATGCTCAAGTGATATTGAGATTTGGAAGTGATAGTTTGAAAATATGAGGCCTTCAATTGGTATAATATAAATGAGGGGAGATGAGGAGATATTACCAATAAGTTGGTGGAAAGAGATGTATCAAACCTAAAAGGAGATGTCATAGTAATAATTTGCCAAGCACCAAGGCAAATTATGGTTAGTAAAAAAAAAACAAAGAAGAAAAAGAAAGAAAGAACCCTTGCAGATGCACCACTCGCATTTATCTGAAAAATAATTCATCCTTTAGCTTATAACAGTTAATAAATGCATAAAAACTTAAATCTTTTAACATATACATTAAATAATAAGTTTATTAATAGTCGTAGCCTTAGGAATGCATAATTTGGTCATGAAAATAAGAAATCTATCCATTTTTAAAGACTACTAACTGTAACAATATGTAAAACAAGTAATGTATTTCTTATAATAGGAGAAAGAGTATTCATTACCCCTATTCAAGAAACGTACTATCAAGTCTAAAATATGACTGTCAATGGCAGAAAAATTAACAAACACATAATTCATGACTAAATATTCTAAATCATTGGAATTAAGATAATTTAAAAATTAACATTGAACAAGAAATAAATCAAAAGTTTTACTTTGATCACATAATAGATGAAAATCAAGATATATATATATAATCAATATCTATTTATATTACTTTTAAATTACCACTTTTTCTTATATTATTTGAGGAAGGGAATTGCTCTGTAAAAACTCTCACTGTAATATATATAACTTAAACATTTTTTTATAACTTCAAAGTAAACAACTAGTAAAATTATCATTTTAGCTTTAGGCTTTATATTTCGAAAGGGGACCATTCCATTACTATCAATTCTTCCAAGTTGATGAAATTAAGCAACTTACAACTTTAGCTATATATGTCAGGAAACTAGTTAACAATTTATGAATTTGAAAATTAGTTAATAATTTATTAATTTAACTATTTATTTTGCATTGCAAAGTTATTAGAACCAAGTAATCTGTTTATTAATTAAAATAGGATTGAAGAAAGTCCAAATTCATTGTCTAAATTTAGTTTTAAACACTTAACAAAAAAATTTATTTTCTTCAATATTATAATTGCGTTTAGGCGCCACAAGAATGTCAATTTCATTGTAGGTCATGCCCAACTCCTCTAAGTTACTCAAAGAATCTATTTTTGAGTATGGGCCAGTTTGAGATTGTAGTGGGTAATTAAATAATCTGCTTCTATTGTGCGGATGAGATAAGTTGTTGATTAGAGTGTTTAGTAAACTGAGTTGCTTTGATTGTTGTGATCAATTTTATTATAAAAATGTTATTTTATTATATAATGACCAAAATAAAAATAAATTTAAGTTACTTTTTATTTTTTAGAATACACTTAATAATGTTTAGACATGTTTTTTTTCTATATTATTAATAACAGAACAAACATTATCACCTTTTTTTTTTTGAACCACTCACTCTATATCTTTAACTACTCTCTCTCTCTCTCTCTAGCTCGCAAGAGGGCTTTATGTCATTCGCTATTTACTTATAACACATCTAACAATTTATGCACCCAGCTAGCTTATAGTTGATTTACTTGGTTGTCTTCTATAAGTCTTTCATGCATTAATTTTCTTCCCTTTCTTTCAATATTTGTCATTTGTGTATTTGTGTTTAGTAAGAGAACGATTATACAATTATACCCTATTATTATATATGAACCTAAAATTAACTTTAAATATTTATAATAAATAAAAATATGATATTAAAAAGTAATACATATTTGTAAAAAAAGTATTTATATATCCATTTATAAAATAAAAGCGTGTACATGTGATCATCAAAATAAGTCTTAGAAGTGTTGTTATGTTTTTTTTCCCTTTGGAAAACCCACCATTATAAAAATGTCTAAAAACTTCCACATGTTTTAGAAGTCTTTAAGCCTTTTTTTCTTTTTTCTTTCATTTGCATTTTGGTCTACACGGCCAAAAATTAAATTCCACATGTTTGGTATTTTGTGAAAATTCCATTTCTGTATTTGTACTTTAAAAAGCAGGTGAAATTGATTTATATTTCCACAAACAAAATTGATTTATCGTTAGAGCCCGTCGCCCATTTTTTCCTCTATATAAAGCAAAATCGTTATCAATAATAGCATAAAAAACAAAAGCTCCAAAAAAAAAATCAATTTTTGTCGTTCTTTTTTTTTTATTTCAAGTCCTGCTATGTCTCAGACCGTTGTCCTTAAGGTTGACATGTCATGCGAGGGCTGCTATGGAGCAGTGAAGAGAGTGTTGGGGAAAATGGATGGTGTGGAAACATTTGACATTGATTTGAAGGAGCAAAAGGTGACTGTGAAGGGCAACGTGCAGCCCGACGCTGTCCTCCAGACTGTTTCTAAGGCCGGGAAGAAGACTGCCTTCTGGGAAGAGGAAAAACCAGCACCAGCAGAATCAGATTCGAAGCCTACCGAAGCTGTGGCTGCTGCTTAAGATATCAGTGGCCTGTTCAGTTCGTGAATTTACTATGAATATCATAAGGATTGTCTGTTGTGTACTGCAATATTTTACTTTGAAGCTGTAATAAGATCTTGGATGTTTTGCTGCTGTACTATTGTATTCTCTAAATTGAATACAACTTCCTTGTGATAAAATAAAATAAAATAAAATAAAAATAACAAAATGTTCTAGCTTTTGGAAATCATGGAGAGAAATTAACTTGGTTGGTTTCTTGATTGACGGTGGTCAAATAATGCGTGACTTGGAAAAACCTGCCCTTCTTCTTTTATTAATTAACTTCATTAAAAAAAATTGAAAAAGAAAATTACAAGAGAAACAGAGGTAAGCAGAAGCCAGAAGCTATTCCTAGAAAATGCCTCAGGGGCATAGCTGATTATTATATATATATATATAAAGTGCTGTATTGAAAAAGTAAAATAGAATATATACCTGATAATTTTGACGCATTAATTATATTTTATTACGATAAATAATTTTGTCATGACATCAATAAATCTATCTATTTTTAGAGACTATTAACTGATAAGAGAGGTTTGTCGTCAAAATAGTTGAAAATATTTTTATAAGAGGATTGGGAGTCATTGCCTTCATCAAGAATAATGGTACCATTAAGTCTAGACTATGATAGCCTATGGTTGAAATCTATGACCAAATTATTATTCCAAATTGAAATCAAGATAACCTGAAAAATTAACATTCAACAAAAAATAAATTAAATTTCTCCGTTTTTTCGCATAATCCATCCAATCATGATATATAATCAACACTTGTATATTATATTTCTAATTTACCACATTTTCATTATTATTGGAATAAGGAAATTGTTCTGAAGGAACTCCCGGTAGAGTATATACAACTTAAGATATCTCTTTTTGAAATTGAAATTAACTTAAAAGAAAATAATTAATAAAAAATAGATTTCTAAAAAGATTATGGTTATATGGCGAGAAAGGCAGTCCATCAATGTCAATTCTTCCAAATTGATGAAATTGCACAACTCTATTTAGTCAAGAAAATCAGTTTACGTTTTTATGAATTTAATTATTGATTTTGCCACATCTATAACTTTCGCTTACCTTGAGTAGTGGTAGCAGTAGAACTAAAATTAGAATAAAATTATTAGCATGACAACAAGAGTAATGGTTCATTTGAGATTGCTTTTTGAAAGTTCGAAAGTGATTTTGAAAAGTTAAAAGCTTGTTTTGGTGTTTGATAAAATTTTTTAAGAATTACTTTTAAAAAAATCAGCCTATCTTATAACAGATTTTGAAAAATAGGGAAGAGGTAACTTTTTAGAACCTGATTTTGAAAATCACATTTATATATAATTAATACAATTACAAATATTACAGGCGCCCTTAGCTCCAAGAATGAATATCATCAAACGAGGGTGAGTAAAGTTAAGATAACATATACGTCAAGGCCTGAGTTTAATTAATTTGTCTTGTTTTATTATTACTCAGAACTGTGTGCAGCAACTCGCAACTTCATGTCGTTCCCACCACCAAGCTTTCCTAGAAACATCTTATTCATCTCAATACACAATTTTCTTATTTAAAAATATTATTTGCATCTGCATCTGCATATGTGTATGTAGTTGATTTTGTATAAAACCACCCAACGCACTAGATATTTTGTAATTACATTATTATTCTTCGGTGAAATTACTAAAATAAGTAAATAAATAATTGTTAGTTGAATAATTATAAGTTAAATTTGTTTTACCGTATAAAACCAAGAGCTTTTTTATGTTCTCCAACTCTTTCCGAGCCGTTCAAATAAAAAAAAAGTTAAATTACATTAATGGAGCAAAAAGAAATGCAAAGAAAAGATTACGAAAAAGATAGCTTTTTTATGTTCTCCAACTCTTTCCGAGCCGTTCAAATAAAAAAAAAAAGTTAAATTACATTAATGGAGCAAAAAGAAATGCAAAGAAAAGATTACGAAAAAGAAAAAAAATACTTGATATTGCATTGATGGAGGAAGAAGATAAGCGATTCGAAGAATTTAAAAATACTGAATACGTTTGCCAGCTAGAGTTAGAATTCAAAAGTTTTACTTTTCAATTTTCATTGTTTTGGTGTCTGTTGATGCGAGATTCTGGTTACCCTCCTTACACGACCAGGAACTCTGCTTGATCAACTCTACCACGATCAAGATCTTTCCTCGTAAGGCTTCTTCTCTAGAAATTCCTGCGTACACAAAAACAGGTCAGAGCACGCCAGTTGTTTTCCCGGCGTAAACCCTCCGACGCTCAAGTCAGAAATGAAGGTTTTTGTATTCCTGAGAATGCTAGCCACAAATCTTATGGTGTATTAATTCTTTAGAGCTCTTTCCTTAGAGCTTTCTTTTCTTAGTTTTAATATCAAAAATTCTAACCCTCTTACCTTCGTTGGCGACCTTTTTATAGGCCACTTCTGAACTCAGGCCTTCCCTCCATTCGTGCTCGTTATCTCCCTACCTCTCGAAAGTGGATGCTCCATTTCTGTAGTCATGGGTGGTCGCGTGGCCTTCGTGCCTTGATTCTCGGACTGGAGGGCGCATCTCGCCAACTGTCGTTGACCGGATCTCCTCGACTCAACCCTTAGCAAGAATGTAGCAGGAATGGCTTTATGCTTCCAGCCGGAGATTGGCCTCGTAGATGGCGTACTCGCGGACGAGCTGGATATTTCTGCTCCTGCTCCCTTGGATACCAGACTCTTACAAGATATACCTTCATTGGCTACCTTTTTATAGGCCACTTATGAACTCAGGCCTTCCCTCTATTCGCGCTCGTTATCTCCCCACCTCTCAAAAGTGGATGCTTCATTTCCGTAGTCGTGGGTGGTCGTATGGCCTTCGTGCATTGATTCTCGGACTGGAGGGCGCGTCTCGCCAACTGTCGTTGACCGGGTCTCCTCGACTCAGCCCTTAGCAAGAATGTAGTAGGAATGGCTTTATGCTTCCAGCCGGAGATTGGCCTCGAAGATGACGTACTCGCAGACGAGCTGGATATTCCTGCTCCTGCTCCCCCGTATACCAGACTCTTATAAGATATACCTGCTCGAGGAACCCTGCTATCAGATGTATGCTGATCACTGCTGGTCTTCGCATCAACATTTTGGCACCGTCTGTGGGGAGCTGATAAAAAAGCTTCTGTTGATGGCAAGAAGAGTAAAGCAAGTGGAAAAAACGATGGAGGCAGGAGGAAGTAGTGCACAAGGGCGTGATATGAGGCTTAACGAATCCGTGACACTGAGGGAGATAGCAAGTGAAGCACGAGAAAAAGCCATGTTTGACCGGATTGAANGGGCGTGATATGAGGCTTAACGAATCCGTGACACTGAGGGAGATAGCAAGTGAAGCACGAGAAAAATCCATGTTTGACCGGATTGAATGGATGGAAAAGCATATGGAGACCCTGACAACCATCCTACATGAGCTGCGGAGTGAACGAAGGGGAACCCAAGAGGAAAGGGTGAGAGGTGGTGGAGTGGCACCCGGTCATGATATTATGAGGAGAAACCAAACCACCAGAAGATTCAGTGATGAGAGAGGTAACCTATTTCTATGGGGAGAAATTCATAGAGAGGAAGAGCAATCCCCAGCAAGACAGATTTTTGATAAGGACGACGGGGTGGCGAATGCAGAGGAAACAGAGCTCAGGCAACACTTACATGATGTAGAGCGAGAGTGAGATCAAGTTGTCGCACGAGACCTTGGTTGTGCGGTGCAGCTGGAGGAGGAAGTGCACAAACTAGCGCAAGTAATTGATGAAATGCAAGGAAGGAGCAGAACTCCTGGTTAGAGGATAATACTGGACGGAGAATCACCGCTCGCAGCAGAGATCATGAGGGCAGTCATTCCAAGAGATTTTCGCCTCCCAGACCTTATATATTCGGGACAAACTGATCCGTTGGTGCACATAGAGCGCTTCAACGACATAACAGGGGTGCAAGGATTATCTCAATCCCAAAGGTGTAGGGTGTTCCCACTATCCCTAGAGGGACGTGCACGCGAGTGGTACAGGAAACTTCCCCGGGGGAGCATTAAAACCTTCGAGCAGATGTGCCAGGAATTTGCAGAGCAATTCAGTAGGGCAATGGTACCAGAAGATGACATGATGGAGTTGAAAAGCATGAAGCAGGGGGAGCAAGAAACCCTTTGGGAATTCATCAAGAGGTTTCATCATGTTGTCCTCGACTTGGAAGCCTTCAACCACACTCAAGCATTAAGGGGATTGAAAGAAGGGGTGAAGATAGGAAGGCTGTGGTACAACTTGAGAAGCCCAGTTATTCAGACGTATGCAGCCGCATACGAGCAGGCCAAGAGAGACATAGAGATTAAGGAAGAAAAGGCAGCACAGATTAAGACAGACCAGCTAGAAGGCTTGGGAAAGAAAGAGAAGAGAGCATTACCAGGGAATGGGCCAATTAGGAGGAGGGACCACCAGGCCTCAGGTAGTGGTACAGGAGGTCGGGTAACCGCTTACTAGCCTCATCAGAGGCTACCACACTATCAGCACAGGTAGGGAGCCTTGGAGAAGGCATGACTCAGCATATTGTGGTCTTCATCCACACTCCCACAGTAGTAGAGGGAGCAGAAGCGCTGCCACCGCCTCCAACTCAAAACGGCGCAAATAGAGAAAGGGTTGTGCACATGATCGACCCGAACCAAGACTATGGGCGGTATACTTCCTTAAAGATGTCCTTGGATGAGGTGTACGAGGCTATAAAGGACCGGGGACTACTGTACCTCCCTGCCTCAATAACAAAGCTACCCAGCAGGAGGGATAGGGGACGCTATTGTAAGTTCCATGGCACTCATGGCCATACCACTGCAGAATACAGAGATCTCAAGACCCAGGTTGAAGATTTGGTGAGAAATTGGTACCTAGACGAGTTTATAGATGGGACTTTCCCGACGGTGGCCTCAACATGTGAAGGGGAGCAGAGTGACAGAAACTTGAGGCGCGAGCAGCCTGCAGTAAGGGTGATAGCTGAGGGCCCAACATTGTCGGAGATTCCAACAGAGCGAGGAAGAATTATGCTAGATACGTCATGACTAGTAAAGAGGTATTCTACAACACCCCAGCAGCCAAGCGAGCAAGAATCAAGCAAGTGCCAATCATGTAGACAGATGAGGATGAAGAAGGGATTCTATACCCCCACAAAGATGCTTTAGTCATCAAGGCCACTGTTGCTAGCACGAAGTTTGCGCGAATACTGGTTGATACAGGGAGCTCGGTTGATGTGTTATTTAAGTCAACTCTGGAGGAGATGGGAATAGCAGATCGGAAGTTGGAGTACACTAATACCTCCTTGAAGGGGTTTGGATGAGGAAAGCTAATCCCTCTGGGCGTGGTCGAGCTGCCTATCATGATTGGGAGCTCCCCGACAGAAAGGACTATGATACTGGACTTTGTGGTGGTAGATGAAGAAGATCCTTACCAGATGATCCTAGGTCGGCCATTTCTGAGGATGAGCAAAGCGGGACCAGAGAATCTGGGATAAACGATCAGAATCGGGTCGAGACTTAAGGAAGAGCAGAAGCAAGAATTGGTGCAATGCTTACAGGCTCATGCAGATGTGTTTGCTTGGACACATGAAGACATGTCATAAGCTGGCAATAAAGAAAGGTGCCCGGGCAGTAAGGCAGAAAATGAGGTGCTTCAACCAGGAGAGGTATGAAGCTATAAATAGCGAGGTGGAGAAGCTCTTGAAAGTAGGGTTCACTCGGGAAGTCAGTTATCCTGAGTGGATATCGAATGTGTTCAACCAGGAGAGGTATGAAGCTATAAATAGCGAGGTGGAGAAGCTCTTGAGAGTAGGGTTCATTCGGGAAGTCAGTTATCCTGAGTGGATATCGAATGTGGTGTTGGTAAAGAAGGCAAATGGCAAGTGGAGGATGTGTGTAGATTTCACAGATCTCAATAAGGCGTGCCCGAAGGACAGCTTTCCTTCACCAAAGATCGACCAGCTAGTAGATTCAACAGCTGGACACGGCCTGCTTAGCTTTATGGACGCGTGTTCGGGATACAACCAAATCCCCATGTACGAGCATGATGAGGAGAGCACGGCTTTTATTACTAACCAGGGTTTGTTCTGTTACAGGGTAATGCCATTTGGCCTTAAAAATGCTGGGGCCACGTACCAAAGTTGGTGAATAAAGTCTTTAAGCCATTAATTGGGAGAACCATGGAAGTGTACGTGGACGACATGATAACCAAGTCTAAAATCCCGAAGGAACATGTCAGACACCTCGAGGAGACATTCGGGCTTTTGAGGAAGTATAAGATGAAGCTCAACCCGGAAAAGTGTGCTTTTGGGGTCGAGTCAGGAAAATTCCTTGAATTCATGGTGAGTCATAGGCGATCGTGCAGATGAGGTCTCCTCATAGCCTGAAAGAGATGCAGAGCCTCACGGGGAGGTTGGCGGCATTGAGCCGATTCATATCCAAGGCTACAGATAAGTGTCAGCTATTCTTTCAAGTGATAAGGACGGGAAGAATTGTCATGTGCCACCCCGTTTCGTGGTCCCAGGTTGCCTGCTCGCTTTATATGCCTTGTATCAATAATTGTTCTCGCTTTACTGGTTTGTCTCTAACCAAATGTCTGTTTGTATTGCAGGTTCTTGGGGTGTTCACTTCCCACTCAAACCTGACCAGCTCAAACGGGTCAAGGCTGTACTGGCCAATTTCTGCTCCAGCCGAGAGCTAATAACTACTTATAACCTGCTCGAGTCTTGTTTGGTGCCCCCCGCCCATAAGATGGAGGATGCTGAGATTGGGGCTCTGACTCGGAAACGTCCTCGACCTCAAACTGCGAAGAGGGACCAGAACAAGGACGCTCCCACTGCAAAGCGGGTGAATACTGTCCAGCAGGTTCCTCCCTTGAAGACTCTACCTCCTCATCTTCCTGCCAAAGTCGGAGAAACTAGTGGAGCAGCACTGATCCTGCTTCCTCTTCTCCTCATGTCGGGCCTAGATCTCGTTTATCTGACAGCCGAGCAGAACATTTGGTCCCTTATCTCAACGAGCCATCTAAACTCATGAGCAAGAAGGACCTGGAAGACTTTGATGGCTGCACCCTGGGTGAGCTGGTGGGAGCCATGCAGTATAGCGCTTTCCACCTCAGCTGCATGACCACTTACTATAAGGCCAAGGTTGGCCGCTACGACCGGAAGATGAAGGAAGACATTCAATCGGCGATGACCAGAGCCGATGCTACCGAGAAGAAAGCAGGAGACTTGAATCTCGAGAATCTAAAGCTAATGAAGCAAGAATCTCTTGCTCAAGGAAAGGCTATTACTCTCGAGGAAGAGCTAACTAAGGTCCAAGAGGATCTACAAAGGCAGAAGGGTATGCACGAGGCTCAGCTCGAATCTCTCCGTGATTCCCACCGAGCTCAGGTCAAGAACTTGGAGAAGGAAGTCGAAAACCAGTACAACCAAGGACTTCGGCATTCCTATCGTTGCATCATGGCCGTCCTCGAGAAGCAGCATTTTGATCTGAAGATGGATGACCTTGCATCTGGTGTTGCTCAATACATGGACAAGGAGGCGGTAAAGGAAGATGCCGAAGGGGTGGAGCCAATCGTGGTTGAGGAGGAAAACTCTCCTCCTCGTGTAATCCATGCTGATGTTGGTGAGACGAGCACCCCCCCGGACGAAACTGGTGACACCCCCTGCCCCTGAGGTGGTCGAGGAGGTTGCGCCCTACTGTGCTGATACTGTGGTAGCCTCTGATGAGGCTGGTAAGCGGTTACCCGACCTTCTGGACCACTACCTAAGGCCTGGTAGTCCCTCGTCCTAATTGGCCCATTCCTTGGTAATGCTCTCTTCTCTTTCTTTCCCAAGCCTTCTAGCTGGTCTGTCTTAATCTGTGCTGTCTTTTCTTCCTCAATCTTTATGTCTCTCTTGGCCTGCTCGTATGCGGCTGCATACATCTGAATAACTGGGCTTCTCAAGTTGTACCACAGCCTTCCTATCTTCACCCCTTCTTTCAATCCTCTTAATACTTGAGGGTGGTTGAAGGCTCCCAAGTCGAGGACAACACGATGAAACCTCTTGATGAATTCCCGAAGGGTTTATTACTCCCCCTGCTTCATGCTTTTCAACTCCATCATGTCATCTTCTGGTGCCATTGCCCCACTGAACTGCTCTGTAAATTCCTGGCACATTTACTCAAAGGTTTTAATGCTCCCCCGAGGAAGTTTCCTGTACCACTCGCGGTCATGTCCCTCTAGGGATAGTGGGAACACCCTGCACCTTTCGGATTGAGATAATCTTTGCACCCTGGTTATGTCATTGAAGCGCTCTATGTACACCAACGAATCAGTTCGTCCCGAATATCTAAGGTCTGAGAGGCGAAAATCTCTTGGAATGACTGCCCTCATGATCTCTGCTGCGAACGGTGATTCTCCGTCCAGCATTATCCTCCAACCAGGAGTTCTGCTCCTTCCTTGCATTTCATCAATTACTTGCGCTAGTCTGCGCACTTCCTCCTCCAGCTGCACCGCACAACCAGGGTCTCGTGCTGCAACTTGATCCCGCTCTCACTCTACATCATGTAAGTGTTGCCTGAGCTCTGTTTCCTCTGCATTCGCCACCCCGTCGTCCTCATCAAAAATCTTTCTTACTGGGGATTGCTCTTCCTCTCTATGAATTTCTCCCCGCAGAAATAGGTTACCTCTCTCATCACCGAACCTCCTGGTGGTTTGGTTTCTCCTCATACTATCGTTACCGGGTGTCACTCCATCACCTCTCACCCTTTCCTCTTGGGTTCCCCTTCGTTCACTCCGCAGCTCATGTAGGACGGTTGTCAGGGTCTCCATATGCTTTTCCATCCATTCCATCCGGTCAAACATGGCTTTTTCCCGTGCTTCACTGGCTATCTCCCTCAGCGTCACGGAATCGTTAAGCCTCATATCACCCCCTTGTGCACTACTTCCTCCTACCTCCATCGTTTTTTCCACTTGCTTTACTCTTCTTGCTGTCAACAGAAGTTTTTTTATCAGATCCCCACAGACGGCGCCAAAATGTTGATGCGAAGACCAGCAGTGATGAGCATACATCTGATAGCAGGGTTCCTCGAGCAGGTATATCTTATAAGAGTCTGGTATCCGGGGGAGCAGGAGCAGGAATATCTAGCTCGTCCGCGAGTACGCCATCTACGAGGCCAATCTTCGGCTGGAAGCATAAAGCCATTCCTGCTACATTCCTGCTAAGGGTTGAGTCGAGGAGACCCGGTCAACGACAGTTGACGAGACGCGCCCTCCAGTCCAAGAATCAAGGCACGAAGGCCACGCGACCACCCACGACTACGGAAATGGAGCAGCCACTTTCGAGAGGTGGGGAGATAACGAGCGCGAATGAAGGGAAGGCCTGAGTTCAGAAGTGGCCTGTAAAAAGGTAGCCAACGAAGGTATATCTTGTAAGAGTCTGGTATCCGGGGGAGCAGGAGCAGGAGCAAGAATATCCAGCTCGTCCGTGAGTACGCCATCTACGAGGACAATCTCCGGCTGGAAGCATAAAGCCATTCCTGCTACATTCCTGCTAAGGGCTGAGTCGAGGAGACTCGGTCAAAGACAGTTGGCGAGACGCGCCCTCCAGTCCAAGAATCAAGGCACGAAGGCCACGCGACCACCCACGACTACAGAAATTGAGCATCCACTTTCGAGAGGTGGGGAGATAACAAGCGCGAATGGAGGGAAGGCCTGAGTTCAGAAGTGGCCTATAAAAAGGTAGCCAACGAAGGTAAGAGGGTTAGAATTTTTTATATTAAAACTAAGAAAAGAAAGCTCTAAGGAAAGAGCTCTAAAGAATTAATACGCCATAAGATTTGTGGCTAGCATTCCCAGGAACACAAAAACCTTCATTTCTAACTTGAGCGTCGGAGGGTTTACGCCGGGAAAACAACCGGCGTGCTCTGACCTGTTTCTGTGTACGCATGAATTTTTGGAGAAGAAGCCTTACGAGGAAAGATCCTGATCGTGGTAGAGTTGATCGAGCAAAGCTCCTGGTCGTGTAAGGAGGGTAACCAGAATCTCACATCAACAGTGTCGATTTAATTTTACTTGAATGTGAGCATTTTCAAGGAGTGGAAAGATATGGGAATTGATATTATTTAAAAAAATAAAAATAAAAAACCAATCATTATAATATTCGAGGCAGGTTATTCCAATAAATCATGGACCACCTTCTACACGTTTTATAAATCTTGCCCCTTTTCTTTTTTGTCTTTTTCTTTAATTTACATTTTGGTCCACAAGGCCAAAAATTAAATTCCACAAGTTTTGCATTTTCTAGAAATTTTATTGACCTTTTTTCTATTACAAAACTTTAGCTTTAGCCGGTGGAGTCAACGGGGCTGGAAATTCATTGAAGGGGTCCCAAGAATCAAAGGTGCGCACTCAATTATTATTATTGTGGAGTTGCACGGCAGCTACCGGAGTCTACACATTTTAATGTTTGTTTGCCATCAATTTCATTGTGGTCATGTCCAAGCCACTCAAGAATCCAATTCTGCATAGACGCCAACACATAAAATTAGAGACTTAAAACGAGTTTAAGTAATTAATAATTTAACTTAAAACAAATGAAGAAGAAGAATTTAATTATAGAATTCAAACGTTTGCTAGCTGGAGTTAGAATCCAAAAGTTTTACTTTTCATTGCTTTGGAATTGATTTGATTTGATTTCCTTTTCCAAATTAGCAAGCTAGACTTGAATGTGAACATGTTCTGCGAGTGGAAAAATATGGGAGTTGATACTATTTCAAAAAGAATTAAAAAAAGATTAATTGCCTTGATATTCGAGGCAGGTCGTTTTAACAAATCATGAGTCATCTTTCACACGTTTTGGAAATTTTACTTCTTTTTTGTTTTGTCTTTTTCTTTAATTTACATTTTGATCCACATGGTCAAAAATTAAATTCGACAAGGTTTGCATTTTGTAAAAACTCTATTTACTTGTTTTACAGACCTTTAGCCATAGTCGGTGGATCAACAGGGCTAGAAATTCATTGAAGGGTCCCGAGAATCAAAGGTGCGTGCTCAGTTATTACTGTATGCAGTTGATTTTGTATAAAATCACTCCACTTATTAAATTTTTTCTAATGACAATATTATTCTTAGGTGAAATTACCAAAATAAGTAAATAAATAATTATTAGTTTAATTATTATCTATTATAACTGAGATTTTAAATTTGTTGTACCGTATAAACCTAGGAGATTTTTTATGTTCTTAAACTCTTTCCTAATTGTTCAAATATTGCATTGACGGAGGAAGAAGAAATGCAAAGAAAAGAATATGATAAAGAAAAGGTACTTAATAGTACATTGATGGAGGAAGAAGATATGCAATGGGAAGAATGTGAAAACGCTAAATACGTTTGCCAGCTGGAGTTAAAATTCAAAAGCTTTACTTTTCATTGCTTTGGTGTTGATTTGATTTAATTTTCTTTTTCAAATTAGCAATATAGACTTGAATGTGAGCATGTTCTGGGGGTAGAAAGATATGAAAGTTGATATTATTAAAAAAAAAATCAATCATCTTGATATTCGAGACAAGTTGTTTCAGTAAAATATATATTACTATCCACACATTCTAAAAATCTTTCTATTTTTTCCTTTTTCGTTAAATTATATTTTGGTTCACACGGCCAAAAATTAAATTCCGTGCGTTTTGCATTTGGTGGAATTCTAGGTACTTTTTTTTTATTTTACAGAACTTTAGTCGGTGGAGTCAACGGGGCTAGAAATTCATTGGAGGGTCCCAAGAATCCAATTTCATTGTTGGATTTGTAGGGTAGCTACCGGAGTCCACACGTTTTAATGTTTGTTTACTGTCAATTTCATTGTTGGTCATGTCCAACACGCTCAAGAATCCAATTATGAATAAACACATAAAATTAAAGACTTAAAACAAAGTTTAAGTAATTAATAATTTAACTTGAAACAAATTAAATAAGAGAATTTAATTATTGAATTCCACATTGTGCTATTGAAAATTAAAAAAAAATTGTTGTCACCTCAGTCACTTAGATAATCACTACAAATCAATAGCTATGGACAGCAACTCGCAATTAGATAATCTGTAGTTACGAGTTTGATTTCAAAATCCTTGTATAAGAGTTTAATAAATATTAAGCACTAAAATCAAAGCGTAGCAGTTTTTTTAAAGGAAACAAGATTTAATGATTGCACTTAGTTTTAACCTAGTTAAATATCATGAAAATTAATAGATTGATTTACATAATGATTTTAAATTATATGTTAATTAAATAAGATTGTTTAAAATAAAATAGTAACTATAAGTCATGCCCATTTTAACAAGATAAAACCACCA
Organism: Citrus medica; assembly: GCA_002013955.2. Classification (NCBI taxonomy): domain Eukaryota; kingdom Viridiplantae; phylum Streptophyta; class Magnoliopsida; order Sapindales; family Rutaceae; genus Citrus; species Citrus medica. The sequence continues at coordinate 522,667 of MKYO02006343.1, read as the reverse complement.
ATGTCGCCAATAATACTTCAAAGATAGATCACTAATGCTTCCCGACATCATAATTACATAAGATGATTTGTCCATATCAATTAAATTATGATATTTTTCAGTGCTAGTTGAATCTTCCGGCACAGTTGCAGGAGTCTGTTTTCCTTGCAACTCTCGGGCAATGCCAATCTACTAAGAAAAGGATTTTCCTTATAGCTACTCCGTCAAAGGTTGTAAATTGTTTTAGAGTATGGCTATTATTTAGAGTTGAGTGGTAAATTTAGAGTGTGATTATTAATTTTTTAAAATTTTTAACGTGTTTTTGTTTGTTTTTACATACTATAAATACCCCTATGGTCATTTGGTTTTAATGGTTTAGACATCAAGTGTTAAGTGAATATAACAGGCTAGGGAAAGTAAAGTTATGATAACATTTACATAGAGGGTCTGAGGATAATTAATTTGTCTCGTTTTATTATTAGTCAGCGGCTATGGGCGGCAACTTTCAACTTCATTTTCAATTCAACTTCACTGTGTATTTGTTGTTCTTTTTCTTGTATTATATGTGCTAACTTTAGTTAATAGAACTGCTACGATAATTGATAACTCAGTTGGAATCCCTTGGTGGAGGAGGTTGAATCTAGAATTTGTCGAATCGTTGCCAAATGCTCCAATCAAAAGATTCTTAAATCTGGGAGGCATGCAATGTAGACCATCATCTTTCAGAATGTATTTTATTTCTGAAATCACCTGCACAACCTTCATCTTCTTGAAGTGGTAATGACGTATATAACCAACACCCAACAACAATGATTTGTCATTTAATAAACTATTATCAGAATTAATCCAGCCGTTTTCATTCATTGGAGGATACGTTAATCTTTTCCCTTGTTTCGGGGCACACCTTGCGCATTGAAATCGCAAGTAACCATCTCCATCTCCATGCAGTAGGTAATTTCCTCCGTGGGTTGGGTTTTCAAATTCTTCAATGTCGAGATCATATTTACCCTTCAGAAGTTCTCCAGGCAACTTAACCAGAGTACTTTCGAGGGCAGAGGGAGATGTGCCCGGGATAACCTCTTGCTTGAAAGGCAATGCTCTCGCTGTTTGCAAGCAGAATTCTATCCATTGATGGATCAATGGAGATGGACCACTGACTCGCCCTCCAATTTGTTTTGTTTCAAGTCTTGAGGCAGCAGGGATTGCCTATAAAGAGAATACGAACTCATTAGTCACATTATCGTGTTTACTGATCACTAATATGAAGGAGATAACAATGTGAATATCGAAGTAGAATGGCAGGCATGGGTATACCCAAAGATCAGCCCATAAGCTAGCACCAGCCTTGGGAACAACAACCGCAACATTGGATATTCGTTTGACAGCAGGAAGAACATCACTACTCCACCCAACAGCAACCCATACATCTCTAATTCCAAATACCTTCAGATAGTGTGTACTGTCAAACAGTCGAACCTATGTAAAACCCAAAAAACGCAGATATTGTAATATTGATACTCGTATCGACAAAGATATTAGCATCTAAAACAAATTATTGTATAAGATAAAAAATGGATAGGAGCGTGGGCATTGTACATATTGTTATACATCTTGAAGCCCTCATAATAGGATTGATTAAATGTTAGGTAACCTAAAAGATGCGACAACTATTTTTCATATTACATTTGCCCTTAACTCAAACTGGACAAAGTAGATAATTTCAATAACTAGAACTTATAGAGGATTCTACTAGATTACTATTCACAGTAGATTTAGAACATTTATAAATCAAAACCCATCATCGTTCACCTGAAAGACTCTTGAGTTGCACAAACCAATTTCACTACGCCATACCAGAACTTTGTTGAACTTTCCTGGATCGACCTGATTGCACCTACTATCCCCTTCATTACAGCTAATAATCACATGATTTAATTTTTTGAAATTGGCATGCCAGAAAAATTTGTTCAGTTACAAACCTATTTTTGCTTAAAAATGCATTCATCAAGCGACAATGACTTGTTATTATCACTCCACTTTTTTAGTCTCTATTGCTTGCTAATTCACGTTGAGGAAACAAGCCAAATGTTGCCAAGTTATCCACATCACATTAATATGGGTTTTCATTGTTTTGGGTTTTTGTTAATTTAATGAGATAGAATCTCACATTCCTTCAGCTAAATTTAGAAGAAGAAGCATTTATTGCATCCATCTCAGAAAAGAACAATATATGCATCATATTTATGGAAAGGAGAAGACAACACTAACATATGCATTCATGTGTATTAAAAGGAAAAGAAAACACTAACATATGCATTCATATGTATGAAAAGGCAGACTTTACAAACAAAATCAGCTGTCAGGCAATAATATGCATTGGTCAGATATCGTTTCTTTAAGAGTACCTGGTTTCCCAGTAATGCCAGATTCTACTGAACAGCAATCCTCCCAGTAGCAACTTGCTAATCAATGTCGTTTGAAAACTGTACCAATAACCTCTCTGGGAGAATTAACCATTGAAATCCTTCCTGCAAGCTCGAGCCGCCACAGATCTTTCCAGTCCTTAAACCCATTTTCATTAATCATGCTATGGTGCATAGAATGCAGCTCTCTCAAAAAGCATCGATAAATATCTCATTCTAATTTCCAATTTGAACATACTGTGTAATGACCAGAGCATGTCAACACATATAACAACTCTGAAGCCTATTCCTTCCCATTCCAAGCATGCTTAAAATCAGGAGAAAAGAGCCATCAAATGCACCCAAGAAAAAAAAACTTCCATTTGGCAGTTCATTTCAGAAAACAACTTCAAACAAGATCTCACTAATTGATGACCAAAGAAACTTCACATCATCATTTCTACATTTCACAATTGTCAACATTTAAACATCAATAAACAGGATCTAACAAGATTTATTATGTTTTTGGATTATACTGATAGACTCACACGAAGATGATAAGGAACTGTAAATTACTTCACTAAAGATGTTACTTTTTCTTGTGAAAGCTTGGTCAGCATTTATTTGAGTGGATGAAATTTTTATTTTAGTTATTAGAGGCAGATCGCCAGTGGGCCACATATAAAGGTTGAGAGATATCCGGGTATAAAATGGAAAAGAGGAATGAAGATTCCCTGTTCTTATTCACATAAATTTAGACCATGTTAGATATACAGCTCGACGACAGAATTATAAACTACTGAACTGTTTCTTCCCATTAACTCCCCATATTCTTCATTTTGAGATATCTTCTCCAAGCTAACCCACATATCGAAGCTTACTTCATGCATTAGAAAATTTCTCCATCATGGTGAGACATGAGAGACACACCGTGTGTTTGTTATATCAAACTCAAGTTAGTCGGTAAATGATATTGACACTGTTCAGTGACAATATGCAGATCAAGATTATGTAATTTTTTGTGTCAAAATGGACATAATTAGAACATAATAATCAACCTCTAATAGGAGATGGTAGTTAGAACAATTGCTCAATCTTAGGCAAGAAGAATTCACTGCTACTAATCGTCTATCCCATTTTAAGGTGCTCCAGTCACAATCTGACGTCAGTTAGCAAGTTTCAGTTATATTGACCAAATTTATTAATTGTTTGACATTAGCATCAAGCAGGAGGCTGACTACACTTTAATAGGATCCTAGATGATGTCTGCTATATGGCCTTAGAAATTGGAAGATACTTCCACCTTCATAACTCCCTAAAACATTTTAATGGATATTTTAATTTGCAGTCAATAGCTTCTCAAGGTTATAGTTTCTCAAGCTCTAATATTAACCCTAACTTATGAGCTGGCATGCCCAGGGAGACAATATTTAATTTTTCTGGTTCACATCCTACCAATTCACTTATTGTTGGTAGCTGGCATGCCATCATTACCAAGCTACAGTGGCATAGCTTCTTGTTGTCCTTAGTGTACATTTGATTACAACTAAGAAGTCTAATGAACCATTTGCAGAAGATAATATCATTGAGTTTGTCGACCCTTTAAGGAATACCTTGATTACCCATCAATTAGCTGCTTCTAAAAGATATTATCATAAAAAATATTTTTTAGATATGCATATCAGATGATGAGGTAAGTAATGTCATTCAATTTTATCATTTTGAAGCATGTGGTGGCCACATTTTTTCAAAGAAGACACCTGCAAAAATATTACAATGTGGATTTTATTTGACTATATTATTAAAAAATTGGCATGCATGTTGTAAAACGTGTGAGAATTGTCAAAAATTAGGGTCAATCTTAAAGCGAAATATGATGCATTTAAACCCTATCCTTGACATTAAAATATTTGACTGTTGGGAAATAAATTCTATGGGCTCATTTCCATCATCATTTGGATTTGTATATACATTGGTTGTTGTTGACTATGTTTGCAAATAGATTAAAGCGATTCATTGTCAACACAATGATCACAGAACTATGATCTACTTTTTAAAAGAAAATGTTTTGAGCAAATTTGGAATCCCTCGAGCAATTTTCAATGACGGAGGTAAACATTTTTGTAACAAGTTGTTTGAATCTTTAATGAAGAAATATGAAATTACACATAAAGTCTCCTTATCATCCTAAAAAAAGTGGTCAAGTTGAATTAGTAAATAGGGAGATAAAATAAATTTTAGAAAAGAAGGTAAAACCCAAATCGTAAAAATTGGTCCCTTCGACTTATTGATGCGCTTTGGCTTACTGCAGTACATTTAAGACATCTTTAGGGATGTCACCCTATCAGCTGATTTATAGTAAATAATGTTACTTACTGGTTGAACTTGACCATAAATCAATTCGGGTTATTAAAGCTTTTAATTTAAATTTTAATGATGCTAATAATTTACAAAAATTACAGTTGAATGAATATGAAGAATTAAGAAATTATGCATATAAGAATTTCAAAATTATTAAGGCAAAAACTAAAACTTTTCATGATAAAATAATTTTTCGAAAATTATTTGAGATTAGTCAAAAAGTGTTGCTTTATAATTTTCATTTTTATTTGTTTTCAGGGAAGTTAAAATCAAAGTGGAGTGGTCTATTTATGGTGAAAAAAATGTATATCTACATGGGGCCATGGAAATTAAGAATCCAAAAAATAGTAATGAATTCAAAGTAAATGGACAAAAATTGAAACCATTCTTGGAAAACTCAATGACTCGAGAAATCCTGATTATTATGGAAATTAAATTTCATCTTGTTACATGTCTTTTATTTTTGCTTTTGTTTTTTGTTTTTGTGCTTTTCAGGTGACTTAATTCTTCCACCTAATTAAATGGCGAATAATGGTAATATGTGACTCTTATAATCGGTTCTTTCAGTTTCCAAACAATAACTGAAACCCTGAATCATGCATGGAAAAAATACAATATAAATTGCATAAGTGTTTTCATTCTCTTCCTCAAAATGCTCCAAAAAAAATTTACAAAACTCGTGTTGAACGATTGCATCTGTTAATGATCCATGGGATTCCCACTAATATTCGTTGGTTGATTGAAGCACAGATTTGGTTAGTTGAAAGAGAATCATGATGACAGTAATTCCAGTTCAAAACCTTAAAAATATTTGTGGATTTTGTGGATCAACTTATGGACATACTTCAAACTTTGTTGAAGCTGCCAAAGACCTTGGAAGGATACTTTCTGAGAAAAAAATACACTTGATATACGAAGGTGGTGATCTTGCACTAATGGGGCTTGTCTCACTAGCTGCAAATATAGGAGGGAGTCAAGTTTCACAACTCATTTAGACACTTCATTTCTAATGAAATGAAGTTTAATGTCTATATGATTTGTCCTTTCATGATGTATAGGATTCCTACACATATGAAGAGCACTAGAGCTGTCATAAAGGACTGTTACAATCTTCTGTTTTACACCTAATTCTCCCATTAATCCTTGAAGCCATAATGCTTCTTTTACTGCTTCAGTAGCAACTATATATTCAGTCGTTGTAGTTGATAAAGCAACCCCATGTTGTCGAGTAACTTTCCAATTAATGAGACAACCATTACATATGAATATATAACATGTCAAAGACCTTCTTTTGTCCAAGTCCTCAGCATAATTTGAGTCCATATACCCGAGTAAGCCTTCACATTTTCCTTGTTTTTTTTCCATAAACTAGTCCATAGCTCAATGTACCACTTAGATACCTCATAATCCATTTGACTGCTTTCCAGTGTTTCCTTCTAAGTGATGCTATATATTTATTCACAACTCTTACTGCATGTGATATGTCATATCTCATTAACATCATTGCATACATTAGGCATCCCACTACATTTTCATAAGGTACATTTTTCTTCTTAAGTTTTTCTTCATTTTTTTTGGACACTGTAAATTGTTTAGCCTGAAATGAGCTGCTAAGGGAGTCAGTATTGGTTTAGAGTCCAACATCTTGTATGTATCAGGCACCATGATCAGATATTTCTTTTACGACAGAAACATGAGACTTGCTAATCTATTTCTCTTAATTTCTACCCCTAAAATCTTCCTTGCAAACCCTACGTTCTTCATATCGAATTTAGAGCTTAGAATTGGCTTCAATTCTTCTATTTTTTCTTTTATTTACGCATTATTAACATGTCATCTATATATAGAAGGAGGTATATATAGAGATCGTCCTTCAGCAGCTTATAATACACACAACAATCATACTTGCATCTCATAAATCTATGCGTAAACTTGAATTCATCAAATCTAAGATATTATTACCTAGGGGATTAAAGGGATTTTAGGTTGAGTCATGAATATCCCTTCTTGAAATCTTCCGTGTAAGAATGCAATCTTGACATCAAGTAAATCAAACTTTATGTCTTGTACTGCTATCTTGTATTACTGTGAATGGCAGAATCACTCTTATTGATGCATATTTGACTACAGGGGAGAATACTTCCTTGAAATCAACCATATTCTTCTATGTATAACCCTTTGCCACAAGCCTTACTTTAAATCTCCTTGGCTCTAACTTGTCAAGTCTTCCTTCATTTTAAAAATCCACTTGCAGCCATAATTCTTCTATTTGGTGGTTTTTCAACTAGTTCCCAAGTATTATTGTTGTGTAAAGATAACATTTCCTCATTTATAGCTTCTTTCCATTCTATTTTGAACTTGCTCTAGATTGCTTCATTGAATGTTTTTGGTTCTTTATCATCAATTTCTTGTGCAGCTACCAACGCATATGCAATAAGATAAGCAAATTCATATCCTCTAGATGGCTTGATTTGCCTTTTTGGTCTATCTTTAGTTAGATGATAGCCTTGAGCTTGTAAGTGTGATTATTGTTCTGGTTGTGATGTTTCTTGATCTTCTAACCTAATCAATGATATCACTTGAATCTACAACTTCATGTATATCATCTTGATTTAATAACTCCACCTCAATCTAAGGTTTATCTGTACCTTTAGAATTAGTCTCAGATGCCCCTTAAACATACTTCTTGCTTATCAATTCTTCTTCATTGAATGACACATCTCTATTTAATTATGCATTTTGGAGGATTAACATCTTAACACCAGATTTTATAATTCTAACCCCTTCTAGATATCCTATGCAAATGACCTTTGAAGCCCTATGAGCTAGCTTTCCTTGGCTTATGTGAGCATAATCTGAACAGGCAAATGCTTTCAAATCTCCATAGTTTGTAGGCTGACCAATCCATTTTTCATAGGTTTCTTGAAATCTATGGTTGTAGATGGACATAGGTTAACTAAGTAATAGCATTTATGCCTACAAAGTCTATAAGTTGTTAAGAGCATTTATGCCTACAGAGTCTTAGAAAGCTTTATGTGAAGAAACATATACTTTACTCTCTTCATAAGGGTCCTATTCATCCTTTCTGCTAAGCCATTCTATTGAAGTGCAGTTTAACAGTTCTGTATCTTGCAATTCCTTTTTCTGCACAATAGCTGTCAAACCATTAATTGTAGAACTTTAAGCCATTATTTGTTCTAAGTTTCTTCACCTTATTTCCAGTCTGATTTTCAACTACGCTCTTTTATTCTCTAAAATTATCAAACATTAGATCTTTACTTTCAAGATATAAACTCATACTCTCCTTGAAAAGTCATCAATGATTGATAAAAAAAGTAGTTATTACCACTAGGGATATTTGTTGTACAAGCCCCCATAAATCAAAATGAACATAATCTAATTTATCCTTAGACTTCTGAACTGATATATTACAACTAGCTCTTGTTGAATTGTCAAGTACACAGTCTTCACAAAATTTCAAGTTTCCAATCTAATCACTTCCAAATACACTTCGTTTTTTAGTTTTTTAAGACCCTTTTTTCTCCTATGTAACCTAACCTTAGATACCATAGTCTGGTTCTATCAATGACAGCATTTGAAAACACACATGATTCAATCTTAACACTACATCTTATTTGATCAAGCATTCCTAAAGAAATCATATTTCTTTTCAAATCAGGCACATATCTAACTTGTTTTAGCTAATAGTATCATCATGTAGCTTAAGATTAATATAGCCAATTCTTATGATCTTACACACAACATTATTGCCCATTATCACTTTACCACCATTATAATCATGATATTTAATAAAGTAACTCTTATATGGACTCATATGAAAGGTACAACCTGAATCTAGAACCTATTTACCCTTTCTTCACTATTTATTGCAATATACACTCCAACAGACTCATAACCTTCTTCTTTAGCAATAGCTGCATTTCCATTCTGTCTTTTTTTTTTAGTTTCTTTTTTTTACAAGCTTTCTTAAAATGACCATCTTTTTAGTACAAGAAGCACTTTAAGTTCTTAGGCTTTTTTTTGTTCTTTCTTTGCTTCTTTCTCTTCCCTTAAGATCTTGCTTTTGCTGTTAAACCTCTACCTATCCATTTCCCAAATATTCTTGTTTTCCTTACAATTCTTTAGTGTTAAGAGCTAATTTGACTTCATTCAGAGACAATGTCTGCCTTCCATACATCAAGACATCAGCAAAATGCTCATAAGATTTTGGCAGAGAGCTTATTAATAGTAGAGCTTTATCTTCATCACTTAAGGTTGCATACACGGTTTCCACAGTGTCACACACTCTGTTAAATTCATCAAGATAATCATTAAAAGATGAACCGTCAACCATCTTCAATGTAAACATCCTCTTCTTTATATAACCTATTTGTAAGGGACATTTTCATATAAATACTCTCCAATTTAGCCCACAAGTTGTAACAATAGGTTCTTTTGCAACCTCCCTTATTATTAAATCTACAATACTCAAGATTATAGTTCTTTTGGCTTATCTATCAATCTCAATAGCCTATTCAAGAGTCTTTAATAAAGAGACCTCTTTACCCTCCTTCTTGACTACTGGTTGAATAGCATCACTAAGGCCTTATGTAACTAGCAATGCCTCAATTCTCACCTTCCACATGTTAAAGTCATTTTTACCAGTAAACTTCTCAACGTCAATCCTTGGTGTAACCATACTTGGATCTTGATCTGTTATCCCTACTCTAGTACCAATTGTATTAAATTGAATGCTTTAAAGATTACTTAATAATTCAATCACTGCCCAAGATCAAACAAGATGCTTTCGAACCAACTAATCAGCCTTAAAGATTCAATAACCAACCACACTTTTTTATGAGAAATAATTGTGATTAGAACACAAGATTAAGCTAAAATCAATAAGCAAACACATACAAAAACAAAGAATGATTTACGTGGTTCAATTGTGCCTGAAAGCACAATCTACATCCATAGGAGAAGCCACTAAAATGAGCTTTAGTGATGAGTCTTGCAAAGATTACAAAGCAACAATAGAAAAGATTATAAAGAACTTGCCTGAAAGCACAATCTACATCCATAGGAGAAGCCACTAAAATGAGCTTAGTGATGAGTCTTGCAAAGATTACAGAGCAACAATAGAAAAGATTATAAAGAAGGAGATAACATTTTCTCTATCTCTCAATCTCTCTATAATGCTCTATAAATTCATTATAAAACTGCTTTGTTGATCAACTTATATAATAGTTAATCTGAAACCCAGATTGCATAGGTTGTAGCCACATAAATAACAGCTTTATAACTAACTTGATTTCCTCCTCACGTATCTGATCACATGCATCACTTAAACCTCAACCAAAACGTCTTCAACTTATGTCGTTTTACAACTTAAGTAAGCCACATGTTCAACTCATGATAACCTAAGCAAATTAAACAAGCTAAAACAATGCCATTTAACTAGCCTGGGTTTTAAATTCATCATTTTAGTCTGCAAAAACTATCAAGCTTCTACATCAAAGCTTTCATTCTCTTAATACAACCTTGTAAATCTAAAAAACCAAACCAAGTAGGGAAAAAAGAGAACGATTATCAAATTTTTATTTTTAAGCAGTTTTAAGTTTATATAGTGGGTTATATGAAAAAGGGTAAATTATAATAAGCCTAGAGTCAAGATTAGATAGAGGATATAGAAATAAAAATTATTTTATTATTTAATAGGATTAATTGAGATATTGGGATTAATAACATAAAATAAGAAGGTCAAGTATCACTACTCAAATTTTTATCATTGCTACCATGAGCCCACAATGACTACTAATGAACCGAACATGAGTTACATAATGGCTCTGTATTCTCGGAATAGACAGTGGATAGACTGATGGGAGTGAGCCCATAAAGTGATGATAGGCCATGGGCTAGGGGCAGGAGGCCAATTAAGTTTACAATGACAATAGCCGCAATAAATAAAAAAGAGAAAGGGGAAAGATGAGGACGATTGAGAAGCAAATAGCTGAGTTTGAAGGCCAGTGGTTCTAATGACTAGAGATATGATTTGATTTAGACTATGGCGAGAACTATTGATTTACTACTGAGTAAATACTCAATTTAGCACTGAATTTTAATCTTATCAATATAATTTTTTGCATTGAATTCCAGTAGACTAATATATCACACCATTTTTTTAAAGGAAATATGAGTTGTTAGTACAGGCCGTTTACCAGCATAATACATAAAGTATATTTTTAATGGACTTAAAATCTTAAAGGAGTTATGGGCCTTCCTTAGGTCCTCCCGGTGAGACCATGAGAACTTTATTTTGCATTAATAACAAACATGGTATTTTTTTTCTCCTAAATTAGTAATATAAAATATTAAAATACAAATGATTCATCAAATTTAATATAAATAACAAAATATATATGTTCGGGGGAAAATTTGGATGCTGATATGGGCCAATAACTCAGTGACATTGCAACATGGGTCAACCAAGGGAAACCACTTTGTTTGACTAGGAAATCAATAAAGCTCATATAGAATTAGGAGCTAAGCTCCCTTAACAAAGGATTGATTAAGTGCATAAGCCTAATATCGAGGGGTATTATTGAAATCCAAATTTTATTGGTTTGAGCCAACATATGAATAGTGCACGCCATCATGGAAAAGAACAAAAAAATCTTCTTATTGGCTAAGAAAAATGAGCAAATAAGAATTAAGATTCTTTGGCCAAGAAATAAGAGATAGCCACCTCAGATGTCCTTTGCTACCCTTTGAAAAGTAACAAGATTACAAGACTGAGAGGCTGCCATTTGACTGCTATAGAGGCAAAAAGATGGCTAAAGGTTTCCTTACCTTTCAAGTTATGGGTATCATTATCAAGGGACCAAAAGGCAAGTTAATCAAATAACTTTGCCTAAGAGAGGTCAGCCATTAGATGATCACTATATATCCAAAAGGACCAAGATGATCCTTTGCCGTAAGGTGCACTTCACAAAAGTTTAAGGATTTCTCGAAAAATGGTAACTTCTTCATTATTGAAAAATTAGAGTCATCTTCTTTCTAAGAACTAAAAGGTCATTGCTAAAGTTTCAAGTTCCCTTGGACTTTGAGGCTGCTACTTTATTGCCCAAAATTTTACTTGAGCGTCGAAATGTGATTGTTGGCTCCACTTCTAACCTTAGCTTGCTTTGTTTTGCAGGATTCACATAGCTTAAGTTTGGTGGTTTTCATCTTCATTTTCATCTTATTTTCACCCCTTTTTGCCAAACATTCAACTCATGCAACTGTCCTCCTCCATCTTATCAGAGCACACCTCAAATTTAGCAAGGCTGCCTCGTCCTTCTTTAAAAAATTTTATTTGTTTTATTAGAACCACGTGAATCCGGTTGAAACAATATATATATTAAGTTTTTCATTAGTAAATATTATAATGATACATGTTACAATATCTCATAAAATTCAATTAAATTCATAATAGCATGAGTCTTAGAATGTTAAGGGCGTGAGTTTGAGCTCCTATGGATAATTGAATTCCTATCCTAAAAATATGTTTTATGGGCTTTTTTTTTAACTTAATGACTTAACTGATTTAATTCCAATCAGTTAAGTTGTTAACTCTGTTTATTTTTTAACTTAATAAAATTTTTCAACCATTAAGTCATTAAGTTATTAAACCATTTTTTTAAAGATTTTTGCTTAATTTAAAAAGTTTGAATGACATCATTAAAAAATATTCTTCAAAATATTCATATCTAATAAATAATTTTCATACTTACCTAAATAAAATTTAATAATTATCAATATAACTCATCTCTATAACTTGTGATAAGATAATTATAAGACTATTATTGTTTTTATTTTGTTTTGTTTTCTTTGAATTGGCATTATTTATCTTTATAACTTCTTATGAATATTTTTCATAATAAAACATCATAAATGACAATAAAATTGATCAGCATATACTAACTTAGAATATTAAAGGATTACATATTATTTTATTATAATATATTATCTTATTTATGTTCTTTGAGATATTTGTTGTTTATTTAACATTTATAATTTTTAAGGACACTGATGTAAAAATATTGATTTCTATAAGTTAAAAAAATAATTTAATACTTATTTTTAGCGATTTAGACAAAAAAATATATATTATTCAAATAATTCAGACATTCAACTTTATTCAGAATTCAGATTTATTTAAATTTTAGATGAAAAAATGAACACCATCTAAGAGTTAGATTTCTCCCCAAATGTTAGTGAAAATACATAATTTTAAGAAAAAGGCTCATTTCAATCCTTTTCTTAAAAATATGAATCAGGATCAGATTTCTCCCTGAATATTAATTAGTGGGAGTACATATTTATGAACAACTAATGCTTAGTAGACTTAGGGCAGATGTCAAACTGGCCAAAAGGCACAGGGCTAAGGCTGAGCTGGCAGGCTCATCTCACTGATTGTGTGCTTTTATTGGTTAACATCCATCAAGGGAAAAGCTTATGACGATTTCCAAAAAGTGGAAGTAAATTCATAATAAATGTAGTGATAAATGAGGGTGAGGGTACACAAAGTCACTCTGTACCGACAAACAATGGGTTAACAAAATTACAACTAATAAATAATTTAACACACAAAGTAATAAAAGAAATGGGAACCATAAAACGTAATTGACGTCCTGGTAGAATAATTATGAACTGCACTTTCGTTGTCCTGTATATGTTGCTTCTAGATTCTTGTACTCTTTTTATTCACAACATGTATAAAATAAATTGTTCTATCAAATTGATTTCTGTTCAGAATTGCATACTCAACTCTTTCTCTTTCAATTATTTTTCATGGGAAACACAACCAAAAATAATAAAGAGAACTTAATTCGGCAAATCATTCATTTGAAACAAGTTATGAGACGCTGGAAGGCCATGAGCCTCAAACAAAAGCATGCAAGAGATCCCTCCGATTCCGATTCCGACTCCGAGTCAGACTCAGACCACCAGATTCCTTTAGGTTTCCTTGCGGTTTACGTAGGTGGAGTTCGCATGCGGTTTTTGATCCCAACAAGGTTCTTGAAGCTTCCAATTTTTACATATCTTCTGAAAATAGCTGAGGAAGAATATGAATTCAAGATCAGCGGAGGCATTGTTTTGCCTTGTGAAGTTGACTTTTTTAAGCAAGTATTGAGGTTTCTTGAAGAAGATGAGAAGAGTTATGGTGGTTTAGAGTTGCATGAATTCTTGAAGTTGATACGTGAAGTGGGTTTTGATTCATCTTCATGCAAAGAAAATGACTACTCTCGTCAGAATTTTATGCCCTTGTTGCATAAAACTAGGGTTTAATTGTTTCTTTATTTATCTACTATAGGTGTTTCATTAATTTGAATCCAAAAATGATTGAAGAATCGAGATCAGTTGTCATGAATTTTTGTTTTTGTTTTTGTTTTTGTTGTTGTTTTTGGTTTTTTTTTTTTGTTTTTTTTTTTAAGTAAATTGATGAAAACTAAATTTCTCCCTTCGGTGATGAAAAATCAAACCCGTAAACTCTTCATCTTGGTTGGGGGAATATTAATGTACAATGAGTCATAGTTTAAGACTGTAAATAATGGATGTTGGTTGGTTCAATTAATAAAATTTCTTTAAATAGCAATAGATGTCCGGGTTCAACCGAACTTGCTCCCTTGATGTTGTAATCTCGTGATAAAGTGAATCTTTCTTGTTGTTCAAGTTTCAGTGTAGTCTCTGATATGATAATGTAGTTTTCTCGTCCAATAAACTATATTACATGTGTATACTTTATACACTTTATATATGTGGTTTAATAAAATAATAATTCATGCTTATAAAGTTTGTATTCAAAACTCATGTATCACCAATCAATAACCGCTGCAAATATTGAACTTCGGTCAGTGTGATATTCAAATTCACCAATCATTAAAAACCATGTCATAAACACATCATTTGATATTTGGGTGTAGTACTCATTTAAAAAAATTATATCTCATTTATTATAATCAAGACCAGAATATTTTTTAATTTATTTTTTTATACAAGTGCTTGTTGTTAGAATTAGAATCTCTTAACAAAAACGTATAATTATCATTAGACCAAAAAAAAAAAAAAGCATCGAGACAAATATTAATCTTTCTAATTTTTTACAACATGAGGAAAGAGAAATTAGGAGCTAATTCAAACAACCAATGGTGTTGATTAATTCTTATTAATTTTTTTTTTATTTGGTCGTTGTTTTGTGCAATAGACTTGGTCATGTTCGAATCTAAGAAAATTAGAACATGATTGATAGATTATTCTTCGGTGTCGCATATTGTTGCAAGTTTATGGATAGGAGGAACGGAAGTACGTTCGTACAAAGAGAATTTGGAATAATGATTAGAGTTCAATAATTTTAAATCGTAAGTACATCATGATTACATAGTAGCAAGGTATTTAATATTGAAGAGTCAAGAGATTTGATTTGCAGGACAATGAGAAACTGACAGTCAATATTAATTTATTAATCTAGATGAATTTTAACAATATTAATTTATCCATTACTTTCTCGAACCATTGTGTTTGGGTTAAAATTAGCAAAATAAATAAATAGATAAAATGAAATAAAAACAAGTGAGAGACTGAGAGATATTAACAATGGATCCGGCTATGTTAGAATCATAATCATCGATAACCAGTAGCACAAAACAACAGCTCGGCAACAAATTGTTTCATATTTACATGATAGTTACATCTATGAGCATTTGTAACTATGCTGCAGCATCTATAAGTAACATTAGTCACATTTTTTCTTGTGGGTAACATTTGTTATTGGCGGCTATTTTTGTAATGCACGTATAAAAATTATATATTAACACGATATGAGCTATGAAATGATATGCGTAACGAAAATAATATTACCAATAACAGAAAACTTGTACTCTAATGGGATTTTTTATTAATTTTTAATTCAATTCTTTGCCATTTTTCATTTTAGGCCTTCCAAGTAGATTAATGTCTTTTAAGTTTTTAAATTAATAGTTAACATTTAAAGCACAACCACAAACATATCCTGAGAAAATTAAAGTAGGCGGCTTGTTAAACTATAGTGGGAAGAGTGTGGTGAATTTAAAAAGAAAAATATTTGTGTTCTTTTTACCTTTTTTGGGGAATATTTGCACTAAGTAAAATATTAAAATGTTTTAACTGTATATAATGGCAGTAATTAATTAGACACATGGTAAAATTGTACATGTATTTTCTGTTTTTTGAAATATTTGATTCTATTTTAAGTAAAAGAAAATCAATAATAGAGAATTTTTTAAATTGCAATTAAATACTAAAAAAGGGATAAGGTTAATTAAAATTTGCCGTTTCAGCATGTCTCAGATTTCAAGCTTAAGAGCTTCAATAAGGCAATACAAAGTCATTCAATATATGCTAACAAGGAAGATTTAATATGAGAAGAAATATGGAAGCATTGTTTTGCCTTGCGAAGTTGCGTTCTTTAAGCAAGTGTTGAGGTTTCTTCAAGAAGATGAGAAGAAATATGCAAGTCTAGAGTTGCATAAATTCTTGAAGCTGATATGTGAAGTGGGTTTTGATCTATCTTCATGTCAAAGTTTTATGCCTTTCTTGCATAAATTTAGTGTTTAGTATTTATTGGTTTCCACTTTACAGAGAAAGGCTTTCTTCTTGTGTTTAAACAATTGTTTTTTTTTTCTTTTTCTATGAAGTTCATAAAGCAGTATTCAATCAAAACAATAGTACTCAAGAACTTGAGCATATTTGTGAGTGCTAATTCGTTCAATTGATAAAATCTCTCTATAATGGTACATGAACTATGGGTTAGAATACTAAGGGTTAGAACTCTATAATGGTACATGAACTATGGGTTAGAATTCTGCCCGCTCCTGCAAAACGAATTACAAATAAAATTTGAGAAGAAAGCTGCTCTTATGGCGTATATAAAATTGGGACAGAAAATCGATAATAATAAATTCTTTTCATTTAATAGTTAAACATTTTTTTTGAATTATTTAAAAGTTATGCAATTAACTAAACATAGTTATTAATTGACTCAAAATTCAAAAACAAAAGTTTCACGACAACCCTATAAGACGTTTTCTTTTTCTATTTTATTGGACAGCCACATTTAAAAGAGGAATTTTGGACAAACCATTTGCTATTGATTAATTGATTCTCATAGTTATTTTGTTTATTTTCTTTGTTGTTTTGTGCTATACATAGACTTGGTGTGAAAGTACGTACGTACTATAAGTACATCATTTCCTTCAAATTAATTAATTATCAATTTTTAATTACATCACGATAACATATATGGCATATAAGAAGTCTAAAGATATGATGTACGAGACATGAAAAACTGACTGACGATTTTAATAGACGACTATTTTAACAATGTTAATTTGACTCAATATCCGTCACTTCCTCAAATTTTTTTATCCAAGATCTTAAAGTGCTGAAAAAGTCCAGAAAATTTTTAAAACTTTGCAAAGTTTTAAAGGATTAAAACTTAAAATATTTAAACCACACAATTTATATATTTTCCCGAATGTTCCTGCACTTTAAAATTCTGAATTGATATATATATATATATAAAAGAAAAA